>CM053026.1:651055690-651196080 GCA_028564925.1 Lithobates sylvaticus
GTGATATCCTCCAGGGAGCATTCCTCCGTGGGAGCAAAAGGAGGACTTGATAAAACATTAAGTACTAATGTTAGATCCCATTTTGGGTACAACGTCTTCCTGGGAGGCCGGAGCCTTAGCACCGCTTTTAAGAAGCGTTCCACCAAAGGATTCAACGCCCAGCGTGTATCCGTCAGAGCTGAGAGAGCCGAAACTTGCACTTTCAAGGTGTTTAGGCCTAGGCCTAAATCTAAACCGGCCTGCAGAAACAGGAGAATATTCTGTACCCCCGGCTCCAGGGGGTCAAACTGATTAGCTTCAGCCATTTCTGTGAATTTCCTCCATATTCTATAGTATGTGGAGTTGGTGGTAGCTTTTCTAGCCTGCAACAGTGTTTGGACGACTTTAGGTGCACACCCTAGCTTGTCCAGCCTTTCCCGCTCAATTTCCAGACCCTCAGATCCAGGATCTCTGGGTGTTGATGAGAGAGACCGCCCTGTGACAGCAGGTTGTTCCTGAAAGGAAGACGGAGCGGCTTGCATATGGCCAATTTGACTAGCAGCGGGAACCATGGTCTTTTGGGCCAGTATGGGATTACTGCCAGAACTGTGACCTTCTCTGACGTCAGCCTCTGGAGAAACCTCAGTATCAGGGGGGTTGGCGGGAACGCATACCCCTTCCGGAAGTCCCAAGGTTGAATCAGGGCATCCACCCCCGCTGTTCCTAGTGATGGGAACCTTGAGAAAAAACGGGGTGTCTTCGCATTGAGGGGAGAGGCGAAGAGATCTACTTGGGGAGTGCCCCACTGTTGGCATATCCACCAGAAAGCTTCCTGACTGAGAGACCACTCGTTGTTGTCGACAAAGGTTCTTGACAAGCGATCTGCTAGTTGGTTTTCGGGCCCTGGGATGTAAGAGGCCCGTAGATCGAGTAAGTTCTTCTCGGCCCAGTTCAGGATGGGTGTCACTTCGCTGAGAAGGGACTTGCTGTGTGTTCCCCCCTGGTTTTGAACGTAGGCTACCGCCGCCTTGTTGTCCATCCGTAGCAGTATGGACTTTCCTCTGAGATAGGGGGCCAGGTTCTGTAACGCCATCCATGCCGCCCTCACTTCTAAAATGTTGGACACAACATTGACTGGGTTGAATTGCCACCTTCCCTGAGCTAGGTGACTCTGCACGTGTGCTCCCCAGCCCACCTGACTTGCATCCGACGTCAGGATGGTCCAGGGGATGGGCCCCAGAGCGCAGTGTACTTGAAGGTTGGCTGTTCTCGTCCACCACCAAAGACTGGACTTCATGGAGGGGGTAATCCATATAGTCTGATCTAGGCGGTCCTTTCGCCACTGTGCTAGGAACCCTATTTGGAATCCCCGCAGATGCCATCTGGCCCACTTGACCATGGGGATACAGGAGGATAGGGACCCCAGCAGGCTCAGGCAATCTGATGCAGGTATATGATGGCCTGCTAGCATCCTTTTCACCTTGGCTATTAGAGCCGGCATCTTCTCTGATGGTAGCGATACCGCGCTTTCGGGGGTGTTGAAGAAGGCCCCTAAATATACCATCCTCTGGGTGGGAATCAGCTGACTTTTGGAGTAGTTCACCAGCCATCCAAATTTGCCTAATGTGTTCAGGACCCTTTGCACATGTTCTTCCAGGTTCACTCTGTGTTGGGACAATATTAGTATATCGTCCAGGTAATGCAACACTCGGATCCCCTCTTCTCGCAGGGGAGCTAGAATCGCCACCAGAACCTTGGTAAAAGTCCTCGGAGCTGTCGAGATCCCAAAGGGGAGGCATCGGAACTGGAGGCGTAAGTCCCCTATTTGGAAACGCAGGAAAGGTTGAAATTCCTTCTGGACCGGAATGTGGAGATAGGCATCTTGAAGATCTATCGAGGCCATCCAATCCCCCGGCTGGACTGACAGAATCACGGTGTTTAGTGATTCCATTTTGAAATGTTCTATCTGGATGTATTTGTTTAATTTTTTGAGATCCAGTACCGGTCTCCAACCGCCTGATTTCTTGGGGACCAAGAAGATTGGGGAGTAGAACCCCAAGTGTTCCTCTGAAGCTGGGACTGGTACCACGGCCTGCTGAAGCACCAAAGCTTGCACATACTGCCGGAGAGCTTCCCTTTTCCCTGCGGAGGCCGGAATTTTGGTGGGTTGAAAAGATAGACGTGGAGGGCGTCCTTTGAACCTCCAATGATGACCCCGCTGGACCGTGGATACGGCCCATTGATCTGTGCAGTTTTCCACCCAGACTTGGGCGAATGCTCCGAGTCGAGCACCTACAGACCCTATCTGGGTGGGTCGAGCGTCAAAAGGACTTCTGGCCCTCGGTCGTGGAAGTTGAGGCTTTGGGTTTTCCCGACTTCAGGAAGGTTGCCTGTGACCCTTTCCAGCCTCTCCTATATTCCCTACCTGGGCGGTAGGATCTGGATTCTTTGGTTCTCTGATTCACCGGGCGCGACACAAATCTCTTTCTCCTGCTTCTATCCTGGGGAATTAAGCCACTCTTCCCTCCCGTGACCCGGGTAATTGCTGCATCCATCTTGTCGCCAAATAATGCTTTCCCATTGTACGGGATACGGCACCATGATTGTTTCGAGGTAGGGTCGGCTGCCCATGGTTTAAGCCACAATGCCCGTCTGGCCGTAATAGAATACAACATGGCCCTGGATGAACACTTTATAATGTCAATGGCCGCCTCCGCCATAAAGTCTGAGGCCAATTTCAGCTCATCTAGTGCCTTAATGATTTCTTCCACATCCACACCTTGTCTGAGGGCTATTTCAATGTTGTCTGACCATACTCTTGTGGCCCTGGAAATAGAGGTTAGGGCGACTGCTGGTTTGCATGCCCCCCCCGTTGCCTGATAGGATTTTTTCAGATCTGAATCTATTCTTCGATCCAGGACATCCTTAAAGGAGACCGCGTCTTCCAAGGGGAGTGTTGTATTCCTGGCTAATCTCATAATTGAGGCGTCTACCAGCGGGACAGCATCAAACAACTGTGCGTCTGCTTCTGAAAAGGGGTATAATTTTGTAAAACGGTTATAGGCCACCGGCCTTTTATCTACCTTCTGCCATTCGTCTGTTATTACCTCCTTGATCTCCTCCATCACGGGGAAGGTTGACAATTTTCTTTTCAGGTGTGGAAAATATTTTTTGGATTTGGCCGGCGGCTCTGGGTCCTCCTCCCACTGGATTGCATCTTTTACAGCATTAATAAAGGGTTCTACTAGAGCGAAATCGAAAGATGATGGGTTCTCCTCCACTAATTCTGTTTCTTCCTCAGATAGTGCTTCAGGATCCTGGTGTGGGGTGGGGGTAATCACTCACCTGAAGAAGGAGCCGCCTGGTCTTGACTTACCGCGAGCTCGCGGATAGAATCCTTTATTAACTGTTTAATGGAATCCATGGATTCCTGCTTGTCTTTTTCCTTGTCTCCCGCGGCTTCTCTGAGGCATTGGGCACATACCAGTTTGTCTGGGAGGGCTTGCTTTCCACATACCCAGCAAGCTTTCTGACCTGGGTATTTTGACGAGACATGTCTGTCTGTGGAGTGCCGGGGTGACCTTTGGCCACTGCGAGAGGCATGGGCTGATGAGGAGTGGGAGTGACCCGAACTTCTATGCCCCCCTGACCTCCTATCTTGGGACCCCCTGTGGGATGACCGGCGGGATGATCCGTGATGCGGGCTGCATAAATGAGGGGGGGGGAAGAGGGAGGAAAAAAAAAAAAAAAAGGAAGTTTTTTTTAAAACCCGTTTATTTTAAAAAGTGCTCTTTTTTAAAAACCTTACCTGACTGTTGCAGCCCTTACCTAGTGGTATGTTGAGGATCTTTTTGATGCGGTGTTAGATTGCTATGGGCAGCTAAAAGGTAGGAGAGGTACTTAGTTGGACTAATGTGAAGTATAAAACATCAATATGTCAAAAAGAAAAACAAACTTCCAAGATACAGATCATAAAAAACAAGGGGAAACTTGCCCCTTCCAGTACCTTGGCTTGGTTCCATATCCAGGGAGAAAACAACAGGCTGGACAGCAGGAGAGAGAGAGAGAGAACACTTGAGGTGTGTACTCCTATGTAGCTGACACCATACTGAAGCTGTGCTCTCCTTTTATACTGAGAGCGCTTTGGGAGTCACAAGATGGCCGCCGGAGGCTTCAGAGCGGCTACTGCGCATGCGCCGTGACGTCACGGCGCGGCTCCGCCTTCCGCCGAGAAAACAGAGCGGAACGGCGCGCGCGAAGCGCCGCACACACAGGGAGACACTAAGGGAGGGAGGATGCTTTTCCCCAATGCTGCCATAACACGCTCCATGAATATATGCATGCCTTTGTGGGGGTATATAGAGGAGAATGACAAGCGGCTCCTGTTGATCCCCAACCCCAAAAAGATCCACAGAAAAACGGGTTTCCCATACTTATCTGGTGCCTTTAGCAACCCAAGCCATGGGACTCCATGCTGCAGGAGAGCATTAACCTGCAATGGTTACACCATAGAGCGGTGAGGAAGGGCTGGCCGTGATCCTGCAGGTATGAGGACAGAGAAAAGAATACTGACAGGGGGGTTCAACTCCTATTTCTAGAGTTTGAAGTGGTCCTGTGGGTTGGTTGGGGCGGAGCAACCAACCATTGGTATGCTGCCATGGAGGCACCAGGAAAGTCTTTTACATAAGCAACTTTCTTTCAGCTGCAATTTTTTTCTAATTGTATTTCTCAATTATTGTTTTAGAACTGCAATAAACACTGCAAGTATAGATTTACAGGTGGTTGAATTGCTTCAGAATCTTCATTGGGACTAATAGACTGCAGAATGCAACAGCTGCCGTTTCTGATTAATACATTCATCATCAATGAGGATTCCATACTTTCCAAAATACCAGCAACATTATTTTTTCTATTTAGGATTCAATAAACTGAAAAGGCTGTTCTATGAAACAATTTTTACACCACAATATAATTTTATGTGTTAATTTCAGAATTTATAGGATGGAAATTGTCTGATTACAGTACCATTTAATGAGCAGAGATAAGAAGACATTGCAAGATCAAATGCTACATTAATTTAACTGGTATTAATAAAGCAAAAGCAAAGCCATAAAATACAACCAAAAGGGAATTTTATGGAACTTTCTATAGTTACCTATACACTATATTGAAATGTTATGAAAATATATTAGTTTTAATGTGGTCAGTGGAAGAAAAGCTTCAAAGATGTACCTATTCTAATTATTTTTAAATTAAAATAAAGGGAACCCATTCTAAAGCCAATTACCAACATTAGAAATGTCAGATGTAAGATGTAAGTTTCCCATACTTCATACAGCCTCATACTATTTCCAGGTTTCCAGTTTTCCAGTTGAGTTACCCATTTACCTTAAGGCCCCTTTCACATGTCCGTTTTTCATCCATCCGTTTTTGGATGAAAAACAGGCATACATGCACCCCTATGGGATAGCGGGTGTCAGCGGATGAGCATCCTCTGACACCTGATATCGTCCGCCTCCGCTATTGTCCGATTCTGCAGACGGAGGAAAACCCTATTTTTCCATCCATCTGCAGAGCGGATCGGATGAACACGGACAGACGGCCCGTGTTCATCTTATCCCCCATAGGGGAGAGCGGAGATCTGACAGGGCGGTCCCTGCACAGTGTGCAGGGACCGCCCTGTCATCAGCCGGCTCAGCGGGGATCAGCTGAGTGATCCCCGCTGAGCAGCGGATCTTCACGGGGTGGATCAATACGGATCCGTCCCGTGTGAAAGGGGCCTAACTTAACACCTGGGTGTCCAAAAGGGTATTTGCGGTCAAAATATTTACTTTAATACACACTTTATGCTAAACATATATTTTGAAGCGATTTTGAAGAGATTAGAACATATCAGATAGAAAGGAGAAAAGATTCCATTATACAGCTGAAATGCTGTCCAAAAACACCATAGAAAAAACATAATTTGCTAGCTGACAATGATTAGCATGTATTTGATTCTTATACCCGAGCTATCTTTTAAAGTTCAGGTATACAAATTTATATGTGTTTAATTATGAGTGTTACTAGTACCTACACTACATAATGCTTATATTACATATTTTTGTTTTGTGTAGGGTGTTCGATAAAAATTACTATGATGGAAAAAAAAAATGACATAAAAATGTATTTTTCCAGGGATTTCAACAAATAAAGGTTAACACTATAGGGTATGTTAGAATCAGCCCTGTCTTTTGTATCATATATATTATTTTTTATTTGTTATATTATGCCTTATACACTTGATTGATTCTTACTTTCTATATATACAAACTATTATTGAAGATATCTAAGCGTAAAGACCTTATTTTTTTTTTAACAATGTCTGTATCTTGAGAGATTTTCACCTCATACAATGTATCATAATACACAGTTACAAAAGATTATCAGCAGCTATATTTCCAAAGATGTGACTGTGCAACTTGACAAAGAAGCATGTTCGAATGTATAAAAAGAGACCTTTCTTTGGCTATGCAGACAGAAGGGACAAAAGAAGGAATACAGGAAAAAAAAGTCATCATAAATGAAGTGCAAACAATAGCTTTATGAGATACACATCTATATTACAAGACACATAACCAGCAGGAAATTGATGTCCAATTTTCTGTTGCTGTCTGCTGGTAATGCAGAGATTAAATAGTTCAAATGTACTAAATTCAAGATATTCCACTAAAGCCCTAAAATTGGGTTCCTCAATAAAGATCAGCCCTAAATGAATAGCAGAGTGTGCCTCTCTCCCAATGTCAGGAATAACAGTGTAGGAAAGACTATGGATTCCCTGACTCTGATTCAAAAATATTCTACCAATAAATCTATTAATTTCAGGTAAAGCATACTGCTGATGATCAGGGCCACTGTGAGAAATCATGGGGCCCCGTACGGCCTATCTAAAGGGGTCAACCACACCCTTGACCCCACCCCTGGCCCCACCCCTGAGCCCGACTTGAAATGAAATGCAGTTTTTTGCCATTTACATATGCGTGCGGAGCCAACGCATGCATTTACAATTAATAAGCATGAAGGAGCCGGGGCAGTTTATATTTATTTTAAATTGTATTTTTTTTAGTTTATTACAAAAAATAAAAAAAAAATCTTACACTGTACCTTTACATTTTTTTTCATTTTTACTTTCACAAGGGATGAACAACATGACAGGTCCTCTTTATGGAGAGATGTCTGCTTGTGCAAAATGTCTGAAAGGTAAAAATCTATGAGATAGGACATACAGTATTGGGTGTGGTGAGACAAAAAACAGGGGGCCTAATAGGACATCTCATACTTACATCGGAAGATTGGATCCGAGGGCTAATCCCCACACAGCAGCAGCGAAAGGCATTCCAACCGGGAGCTGAAGGAGTGTGACCCAGCACACCCAAACAGAGACCAGGCGGAGGGTGAACATAGCAGAAAAAACTTGAAATCCCCAATTGGCCATACGCAACATAACAACTGTAACAAAAAAAATATATATATTTATATACTGAGTCCGTTAAGAGCTGCTAAAAAGTTAGCTAGGAGTCAAATTGTACAAAAGTACCCATGTAGTCTACTAATTCAGCAGTAATATGTAAAGGGATGCACAGGAAGGAGAAATTAAAAAGGGAATAATGTAGAAAAGAGTATCAAGGAGTGGTCAAAAAAAGAATAATGGATATAAGAGTCATCATGAAGAGAAAAAAAATACATGGCTAAGTGATGCGGAGAGTATAGGTGTCTGGTTTACACAACGTGTGTGCATCAGTGAGAACTGTAGGAGTCTTGCCATCAGTGACCAATGTAATGAATAAAATGAATACAAATGTAATGAATAAAATAGTGCTTACCGAGGTGATGTGACCTCACGACTGCAAGGTAAAGAAACAAATGGAAAGGAAAGATAACGCCATGTCAGCACTCCAGCCTAAATCCCTGAGCGGGTGCAGTGGGCTCTGCCCCTAATGCCATGCATCAGATGGCTGCGATGCGAGCACGCATCGCACTCCCCCTGTGTGGGAGCACGCATGCGCTGACTCCCCCAGCCAGCTGGATGATGTGCTACTTCCCAAGCGTGGAGACGCTGGAAACGGAAGTCCCACGATGGGTGTAGAAGCATGGCGCTGAGTTATCGGTGGCCCCACCCCTCTGGATCGTGGATATAGGGGGACAGCAGTGGAGAACTCGCCCCATATGTACATCGTAGCTTCCAGAAGGGAAGACAAGCAGCAGCCCGGAGGGTTCGGGGCCACCCATCGTGGGACTTCTGTTTCCGGCATCTCCACGTTTGTGAAGTAGCACGTCATCCAGGTTTCTACACATTTGTATCATACTACACTCCTAATCAGGGCCAGGGAACATTTTTTAACAGAATGCTACACACTTTAAAAACTTTTTTCACTGGAACAGTAATTCTGGGAGGGGACTCAAATATTACTTTTGACCTCTCTTTAGACAAATCAAACTTGACAACGCTCAAAGCTCAAACGTCCCCCAAGACAAAGCCTTAAAATAGCACAATTCCCTGCACACAATTGGATTGGTAGATATATGGAGGGAAATTAACCTGCATATCAAAGATTATACACACTACTCAGCTCCTCATAGCACTCATGCCAGGATAGACCACATCTTTTTACAATCTTCCACAATTCCATTGGTTCTCTCATCCAAAATCCCAGACACCGCTCTTTCAGACCACTCAATTGTGACGTATCCCTCAGACGCCACTCAGGAGTTAGGGGCCCGCCTAAATGGCAAACGTGAACATGGATCTGAAATTAGGAAACTGGCGGATAATTCCTCCAGTCAAGTAAACGTCACAAAAGCAATCCCACTCCTGAGAATCTGACCCATAGGGACACTGCTCGAGTAAAACTTAACCTAGCACTAACTACTATGGCTGAAAAGCATTTAGGATGGATCGGTGCAAAATTCTACTAACAAAAAGATAGGATTGGCTCTAAATTAGCAACTAAACTTAGCCCTAAAATCCGCACATTATCCTTTCCCAAAATACGCATCTTATCAGGTGATCTGACCCAAAACCCTATTAAGATCATGGAAACCTTCCATGATTTTTATTCCAAGATTTATCCTGATCCCCCCTCCGCCAAGCCTAGTATACTAGAATCCTTCCTTCATGATATATACCTACCCAAAATATCACGCAAGCAGCGGGAACTTCTTGACGCACCCATCTCGTCGGAGGAGATTCTAGAGGCACTCAAGTCTTCAAACTCAAACTCTGCCCCGGGGCCTGATGGTTTCTCTGCTGGTTAGTATAAGAAATTTGGTCCTTCTTTGGCCCCATTTATGATTTGATTTTTGAACTCTCTTCAGGAGGGATGTCGCCTGGTCAATGAATCAGACTCAGCCTTTATCACATCATCCCCAAACCAGGGAAAGAGATGAGTGATGTCAGTAACTATCGTCCAATTTCCCTTATTAATAATGATCTTAAAATTATGACAAAGATACTGGCAATGAGACTTTCCAGCTTTATCACAGAACATATCAATAAAGACCAGGTGGGATTCATCCTGGGGAGACAAGGACCAGAACAAATTAGAAGAGCTATTGACATAATCTCCCTTCCAAGCTGCTGCTGGGATGAGGGCGCTGCTCAAGAAGGTTACCTGTTATCCATAGATCTTCAGAAGGCTTTAGATTCAGTATCTTGGCCTTATATATTTTAGATTCTGGAAAGATGGGGCTTTGGGACAAAATTTCTGGGGATTATTCAAGCATTATACTCTAAATCTAGCGCACAAATTTGCCTGCTGGGTCACTACTCGGATGCTTTTAACATTCAAAAAGGAACTAGATAGGGCTGTCCTCTATCCCCCCTAATATTCACAATCGCAATTGAAACCCTGGCCATTGCCATCAGATCGCATCCTGACATCAGAGGGGTGCGCCCGGATGAACATAAATGTGCGCTGTTTACAGATAATAGGCTTTTATTCATCACATCACCCCTATTATCAACACCAAATGTAATTAACCACTTGACCACTGGGCACTTAAACACCCTTAATAACAGACCAATTTTCAGCTTTCGGTGCTCTCACACTTTGAATGACAATTACTCATTCATACAACACTGTACCCATATGAAATTTTTGTCCTTTTTTTCACACAAATAGAGCTTTCTTTTGGTGGTATTTAATCACCGTTGGGTTTTTTATTTTTTGCGCTATAAAAGAAAAATGACTGAAAATTCAGTAAAAAAAATGAATTTTTCTTCGTTTTTGTTATAAAATTTAGCAAATTTGTAATTTTTCTTGATAAATTTTGGCCAAAATTTATACTGCTACATATCTTTGGTAAAAATAAGTACAAATTGGGGTATATTATTTGGTCTTTGTGAAAGTTATAGAGTCCACAAGCTATGGTGCCAATATCTGAAAATTGATCACACCTGAAGTACTGACGGCCTATCTCATTTCTTGAGACCCTAGCATGCCAGGAAAGTACAAATACCCCCCAAATTACCCCTTTTTGGAAAGAAGACATTCCAAGGTATTTGGAAAGAGGCATGGTGAGTTTTTTGAAGTTGTCATTTTTTCCCACAATTCTTTGCAATATCAAGATTTTTAAAAAAAAAAATTTTTTTCACAAAATTGTCATATTAGCAGGTTATTTCTCACACACAGCATATGCATACCACAAATTACACCCCAAAACACATTCTGCTATTACTCCTGAGTACGGCGATACCACATGTGTGAGACTTTTACACAGCGTGGCCACATACAGAGGCCCAACATGCAGGGAGCACCATCAGGCGTTCTGGAGCACCCAGGACAATTCTGACATTTCTCTTCTACATGTAAAAATCATCATTTATTTGCTAGAAAATTACATAGAACCCCAAAATATTATATATGTTTTTTTAGCAAAGACCCTAGAGAATACAATGGCGGTCGTTGCAACTTTTTATCTAGCACGGTACTTGCGCAGCAATTTTTCGAACGTGTTTTATTTGGAAAAAAAATGTTTTGTGCTTTACAAAAAACAAAACTGTAAATTTAGCCCAATGTTTTTGCATAATGTGAAAGATGAAGTTACGCCGAGTAAATAGATACCCAACATGTCACGCTTCAAAATTGCACACACTCGTGAAATGGCGCCAAACTTCGCTACTTAAAAATCCCCATAGGCTTTAATTTTTTTTACTGGTTACATGTTTTGAGTTACAGAGGAGTTCTAGGGCCAAAATTATTGTTCTCGCTCTAACGTTCGCAGCGATACCTCACATGTGTGGTTTGAACACCGTTTTCATATGTGGGCGGGACTTATGTATGCGTTCGCTTCTGCGTGCGAGCACACGGGGACAGGGACGCTTTAAAAAAAAATATATATATATTTTATTGTTCATTTTACTTTATTTATTTTAGTTTGACCCTTTTTTTCCCCCCAAAATTTTTTTTGATCACTTTTATTCCTATTACAAGGAATGTAAACATCCCTTGTAATAGGAATATGGCATTACAGGTCCTCTTTACAGTGAGATATGGGGTCAATAAGACCCCACATCTCACCTCTAGGCTGGAAAGCCTGAAATAAAATAAAAAAACGATCCTGGCTTTGATCGTAGCGAGTATCGCAGGGTATTGTTGGGTATCGCAGGGTATTGCAGAGTATCGCCGGGTATTGCAGAGTATCGCAGGGTATGGTAGAGTATTGCAGAGTATCGCCGGGTATTGCAGAGTATCGCCGGGTATTGCAGAGTATCGCCGAGTATCGCAGGGTATCGCAGGGTATGGCAGGGTATCGCAGAGCATCGCAGGGTATCGCAGGGTATGGCAGGGTATCGCAGGGTATCGCAGGGTATGGCAGAGTATCGCAGGGTATGGCAGAGTATCGCAGGGTATGGTAGAGTATTGCAGAGTATCGCCGGGTATTGCAGAGTATCGCCGGGTATTGCAGAGTATCGCCGAATATCGCAGGGTATCGCAGGGTATCGCAGGGTATCGCAGAGCATCGCAGGGTATCGCAGGGTATGGCAGGGTATCGCAGGGTATCGCAGGGTATGGCAGAGTATCGCAGGGTATGGCAGAGTATCGCAGGGTATGGCAGAATATCGCAGGGTATGGCAGAGTATCACAGGGTATGGCAGGGTATGGCAGAGCATCGTAGGGTATGGCAGAGCATCGTAGGGTATGGCAGAGCATCGTAGGGTATGGCAGGGTATGGCAGAGCATCGCAGGGTATGGCAGGGCATCGCAGGGTATGGCAGGGCATCGCAGGGTATGGCAGGGCATCGCAGGGTATGGCAGGGCATCGCAGGGTATGGCAGAGTATCGCAGGGTATGGCAGAGTATCGCAGGGTATGGCAGAGTATCGCAGGGTATTGCGGGGTATGGCAGAGTATTGCGGGGTATGGCAGAGTATTGCGGGGTATGGCAGAGTATTGCGGGGTATGGCAGAGTATTGCGGGGTATGGCAGAGTATTGCGGGGTATGGCACAGTATAGGGGGGTATGGCACAGTATAGGGGGGTATGGCACAGTATTGGGGGGGATGGCAGAGAATCCATCCATCCATGCTCAGCCATCCCTCCATACCCTGCAATACACTGCAGGCTATTGCTGTGTATTGCAGGGTATGGAGGGATGGCTGAGCATGGATGGATGGATCGGTGATGGCAGAGCAGGCTGTGGGCACTACAGATCCCGCCCACAGCACTGCTGCCACAGATCCCTCCCCCTCTCCTCTCACACTGTACCGATCGGTACAGAGAGAGGAGGAGAGAGGAACCGGCGTCATCAAATGACGCCGGTTTGCTTACATGTGATCACTCCGTCATTTGACGGAGCGATCACGTGGTAAACGGCCGCGATGAGCGGCCGTTTACCGTGATCCATGATCCGCCGGGTCCTCTGGACCCGGCGATCATGGATGCTCTCGAGTGCGCGCACCAGGGGGCGCGCAAGAGCAGAATTCTGTGAGGCCGTTAATTAACGGCCTCCCAGAGTTAAGCAACCGCCCTGTAGCCGTTTTTTCGGCTATGGGCCGGTTGTTAACTGGTTAAACTACTTCAAGATTTTGGTGCTATTTCAGGCCTTAAAGCTAATGTAGCCAAATCAGTGGCATTAAATGTATTGGTCCCACCAGACTAGTAGATCAGCTTAAACAATATTTCCCTTTCCCTTGGACAAATGATTCCATGCCTTATTTGGGAAAAGAATTAACAGACAATATAAGCAATATGTATACAGCCAATTACCCCCCATGTTCCAAAAAGTAGAAGAGAATTTAAAAGCTTGGTCGAAATGTGGTCTATTCTGGCTGAGCAGGATTAATGCTGTCAAGATGACATTGCTTCCATGACTACTATATCTATTTCATTCCCTCCCTATACCAATCAAGAAATTATCACTCTCCAAACTACAGTCTAAAATCACCAGCTTTGTTTGGGGGAGGAAAGGACATTGTTGCTCCAAGGAAGTCCTGTTCCGCCTGAAAAATCAGGGGGGCCTGGGACTCCCCAATTTGTGGTGGTACTATCAAGCTGCACAATTAGCCCAATTGTCTATGGTTTATTCTAGAGGATTCAATTCTGATTGGATCTCTTTAGAAAGACAAGCAGTTCTGCATCACAGAATAGATTTTCTTCTTTGGAGACCTCCTAAGCAAAGACCCACTATCCTATCTCCCACTCTATCATTCCCTAGTGCTCTGTGATGTGTTGCATAAACAGGCTTCACTTACCTCTAGTATAAGGCCCCTTTCACACTTATTTCACAATCCAGAGTTCACCCCCAGATTGAATATTCAGGCATTCTCTTGGTGGCTGAATAATGGGCTCTTCAGAATAGGGCATTTCTTTACCTCAATGGGACCAATATCTCTGGGATACTACACTAGTAAATTTGATATGCCAAACACTGAGAGATATAGACTCTATCAGATCTCACACTTCTTATATAAGATCTGGTTGGACAGGACGGAACCCCCTAAATCTACATCATATGAGCAATGGTGCTCCAGTATTTTGGATCAGATGGGAGGCATCTCCCTTATATATTCCTCTCTGGCAGACAAGGCAGGTACTCCTCCATATGCTTGATCCTGGGAATCGGATTTAGAAATTCACTTAGAACCTGAACAATGGTTTCAGTCTTTTAGATGCTCCTTTAACGGTATCATGAATACTTCTCTAATTGAAGCAAGCATTAAAGTATTCATCAGATGGTACTATGTTCCTGCCAGACTGGCCAAGATCTACCCAGACACATCTCCTCTATGTTACAGAGGGTGCAAGCATGTGGGCGATATGCTCCATATTTGGTGAGCATGCCCACGTATTAGGAGCTATTGGAATAAATTCTTCCAAATAGTACGGAAAGTATCAGGAGTTTCGGTTCCGCAGGACCCCACGTACGCTCTCTTGAATCACAGGGTTAAAGATACCCCTAAACATATACAATCCCTGATTCTGTTTCTGGGGGCCAAAATCACGATAGCGGGAGCCTGGAAGAAATCTGTTGTCTTGATTTCAGCGACCAAATGAAAAATATTGTGGATCATGTCTCAAGAACAAATAGTATCTACATTACAGGACCCAGTCCCATGTTTTTCAAAGGTTTGGGAAACCTTGGCAATTTATGTTCAGGTCCCCCTCTTTCCGGAACATATACATTGGAGACTCCGGGAAGTCCTGCTCTCTCCTTCATTCCTCTCTATTTCTTTCCCTACCGCTTTCTTACTTTCCTCATCTTCTCCCTATCTCCTCAACAAGATAGCTTATATGACATTAGAAGTTAATTCCTGAAATTGCATACTTCAAGATACAAAGTGTTTGCTCAATGAATATGCAATTTTCCTTTCAGTATCTCTTTGATTTACATTAACTAAAAGCGTTTGATCTAGGACTTTTAGACTTCTTAACCACTTCGCAACCAGGCCAATTCTGACATTTCTCTCCTACATGTAAAATTCATAATTTTCTTGCTCGAAAATTACATAGAACCCCCAAACATTATATATGTTTTTTTAGCAAATACCCTAGAGAATACAATGACGCTCGTCGCACGGTATTTGCGCAGCAATTTTTCGAACACGTTTTTTTCAGAAAAAAAACAATTTCATGCTTAAAAAAAAACAAAACAGTAAAGTTAGCCCAATTTTTTTTGCATAATGTGAAAGATGAAGATACGCCGAGTAAATAGATACCCAACATGTCACGCTTAAAAATTGCACGCGCTTGTGGAATGGCGCCAAACTTTGGTATTTAAAAATCCCCATAGGCGACGCTTTAACATTTTTTACTGGTTACATGTTTTGAGTTACAGAGGAGATCTAGGGCTAGAATTATTGCTCTTGCTCTAACGTTCGCGGCGATACCTCACATGTGTGGTTTGAACACCGTTTTCATGTGGGCGGGGCTTACGTATGCGTTCACTTCTGCATACGAGCTCACGGGGACAGGGGCGCTTTAAAAAAATATTTTTTTTTTATTATTGTTTATTTGACTTTTATTTTTTAAATTTGACAGTTTAAAAAATAAAATAAAAAATTGATTACTTTTATTCCTATTACAAGGAATGTAAACATCCCTTGTAATAGGAATATTACCTGATCGGACCTATTAACAGTGAGATATGGGGTCAATAAGACCCCACATCTCACCTCTAGGCTGGAAAGCCTAAAATTTAAAAAAAATTTAAAAAAAAAAACGATCACCACTTCCCAGCGGAGGCGGCGCCGTTATTCGAATGCAGAGGCCGGGCGTGACGTCATCACATCGCGCCCGGCCTCCGAACGATCATAGAGACTCCGGCGACCATCTGGTCCGCCGGAAATCTCTATAGTGATCATCCGGGGCCGGCGGTTCCTGTGTCCGACTCACTGATGGAAGCGGTGAGTCGGTAGAAGTACCGGAGCGCGGCGGGACAACGACGGTCGGGAAGTGGTTAATGCAATGTCCTGAAGCCAGGGAAACCAAGATCACGGTGCCCTATCCCTTAGCTCTGTGAGAGGGAAGCAGGGGTGAAACTGTCTGGATCGTGGTGGTACCCAGTGAGATCCCCATTTCCACAGTGTGAACCCATAGGGGTGGATTGGGGGCCTCACCTCTGGTGGACTGGATCCAGACTATAAAATATGGATCATGTTTGGTTTATCTGCTTGAAAATTTCCTAGATAATTTTTATAAGTTACTTTAGAGATATATATGTAGATGATAATCACAATATTTAGGTGAGATAAAAGTTATCGGCTCTCTATGAACCATAAAGACAAACCTGTTAACGTTAGTACTATCTATCTTGTCATATGTTTTATAATTGGCCTTGCAGGCCACATTCATGTCTGTTTTTTTCCTTTTCATTTTCTTTTGTGAAAATTTATAAAAATATTGAAAAAAAATAGATGTAACGTATATAATTTCTAAAAACTATACATTTTTTTATTTAGTTTAGCCTTTGATTTCAATATGCAATGAGTCATAATTTTCTAAAGCTCAAATACTGTATGTTCAAATATGTTGGCAACAATACTTTTTAGTTTTTACAAGGGGATTCCCTGTACTTAAAAAATTGCTCAGTGCATTTTTACAGAAGTCTGTGCAAAGGCTTATGTTAAATTAAAGGCTTCCTTTGCAAATGCTTCATTCCCAGGAAACACTTGCAAACATGCTGTGTGACTAATAGAATGTCAAGAACAATTGAGTACACCCCATGATATTTTTTTATTTGCACTATCATCCAAATTTACAGCACAAGCTTTCAGGGTGTACCCCTTTCTTCAAGGTAAAAGCAGGACTAATACACAAAGTTTTAGGAGCATGTTAAGTAAGAAGAAAAATTCTGAGGGAAAAAAGGCACAAACATGCACAGCAATAGTAATTAAAATAGGTAGTCAGTGAGATAAGGCAGGGAAAGGGCTATAGACTGGGAGGGGGAGTAAGGCCCCTTTCACACTGGGGCGGGAGCTGCGGTGACGGTAAAGCTTTACCGTCATTTTGCCCACGGGATTCGGCCGCTCGCGGTGCAGTTTTACCCCCACGAGCGGCCGAAAAAGGGTTAAATCCCCCGCAGAGTGCCGCCGTAGCCGCGGTATTACCGCGGTGTCCCATTCAAATCAATGGGTAGGAGCGGTATAGGAGTGGTGAATACACCGCTCCTATCCTGCTCCAAAGATGCCGTTAGCAGGACTTTTTTTGCCATCCTGCTAGCGCACCGCTCCAGTGTGAAAGCCCGCTGGCTTTCACACTGGAGTGAATGGGGCCTGAAAACCGCCCCAGTGTGAAAGGGGCCTAACAGTTACAGAAGTGAGGACGGTTGTAAAACTGTTGGATAGTGATTTGGAAAACTGAGGTCCATACAGTATTTAGTCCGTTGTCTTTTGTGTCATATAAAATTATAATTTTTAGTTAAAATGGTTTCCAGACCACTATTTCTATATAGCTAGAGGTAACCATGTCTTCCCAGATTGGTAATGTGATACATTGTACATTCTGCTCTATTAGATATGTGAACTGACAAAAAATGTGTTTGTTTTCAATTCATTTGTTTTTTTTTTTCTGTTTTTTCGGGTCATTCGTTATGATCAAAATTAGTTATTTCAAATAAATTCGTAACTTCGGAAAAATTTTAATTTGTTACGTTACATTCATTTATATGCGGTATTCGTTATTTCCATAATTCGTAAAAATCTGAAATTCGAAAATCCAAAAATTTGAAATTCAGAAAATAACAATGAAAATCTGAATATTCTAAAGAATGAAAATCCTAAAATTAGAAAATGTGAAAATCCGAAAAATTTTAAAATTTGAAAATCCGAAATAATAACTAACGAATAATAACTAACTATTAAATTATAGGTATTGGAATTTCCTTTGAAATTTGTCTGTTACTGAATGTAACAAATATGAATTTATCCAAAGTTACGAATTATCTGAAATAACAAATGCTGCATCTAAAAGAATGGAACATAATGTATTAATAATAATAATAAATAATATTAATAATAAAAATTATTATTATTATTATTATTAATTTGTTACGTTCCATTAGTTTAGATGCAGCATTCATTATTTTGGATTATTCGTAACTTCAGATAAATTCGTATTCGTTACGTTCACTAACACTCAAATTTGGAAGCAAATTCAAATACCTATAATTTAATAGTTAGTAATAGTTATTATTAATTAGTTAGTTAGTTTAGATTTTCTGTTTTTTTAAATTTTCGGATTTTAGTTCTTATTTTTGGATTTTTGTTCTTTTGAATTTTTGGGTTTCCATTCTTAATTTAGAATTTTCAAATTTTCGCATTTTGGATTTTAGAATTTCAGATTTTCATTCTTTTGAATTTTCGGATTTTAGAATTTCGGATTTTATCATTTAAGATTTTCGCTCTTTAGAATTTTTGGATTTTTCGAATTTATGATTTTTGCTCTTTCGAATTTTTTTAATTTTCAAAATTTCCCAAAAATTTGTTAAACGGTTTTCAGTTTTCGGTTTTCAGTAACCACTTAAGTCCCAGACCAATTGCAGCCAAAGGACCAGGCCCCTTTTCTTTTGGTGGCATTTGATCGCCTCTGCGGTTTTTATTTTTTGCGCTATAAACAAAAATAGAGTGACAATTTTGAAAAAAATGCTATATTTTTTACTTTTTGCTATAATAAATATCCCCAAAAAAATATAAAAAAAATGTTCACCTCAGTTTAGGCCAATACGTATTCTTCTACATATTTTTGGTAAAAAAAAAATCGCAATTAGCGATTATTGATTGGTTTGCGCAAAAGTTATAGCGTTTACAAAATTGGGGATAGTTTTATAGCATTTTTATTAATATTTTTTTTTTACTAGTAATGGCGCGATCAGCGATTTTTATTGTGACTGCGACATTATGGCGGACATTTTTGACACATTTTTGGGACCATTGTCATTTATACAGAAATCCTGTGTAAATGACACCGGCAGTAAGGGAGTTAACCACTAGGGGGTGGGGAGGGGTTAAGTGTGTGTGTGTGTTTTTTTTTTTTACTGTAGGGGGTGTGGCTTTGCTTCTGACGTCACTGATCGGCTTTCCCGATGACAGGGAACAGCCGATCAGAGTCAGTTGAGAGAAAGCACGGGGAGAGGATTGTTTACATAGACCTCTCCCCGTTCTTCAGCTCTGTGACCCGATCGCGGGACACCAGCGGCGATCGGGTTCGCTGGTCCCGCGGCCGCGGAGCTCAGGAACAGGTCGCGAGCACGCCGCAAGCGGCGCACGCATGACCCACGGCTGGGCTCTTTAAGGGCCAAGTACAGGTACGTGATTGTGCCCAGCCGTGCCATTCTGCCGACATATATCGGCGTGAGGCGGTCCTTAAGTGGTTAATTTGAATATTTCCGAATTAACAAATTTGTTGAATTTCTTTAAACAACGAATACAGAACTAAACAAATTACACCTGTTTATGCCCTATGTATGCGTTCCATGAACGGTAAATATCATTGTGCAAAATGTGAGCAAGCTGTTTACTTGGAGGCCCAGATGCTCGATCTAAAGAATCAGCCGGCAACATTGCAAAGCATTAAAAACTCAGAGAGGAGTTTGGACCTCACCCATTAGGTGCTGTCTGGGGCCAGTATAGGGGAGGGTGGAGAAATAAAGGCGATGAGGTCAGAGGAAGGTAACTACAGTTAGAAGGTAGGGTAGAGGGAAAAGAGTTAGAGAGTCCTGAGTTGATAGTTTCTAATACCTATGCCCAGTTGCATGATATTGGTGCTATCAGTTCAGGAGTAGTATTGCTGGGGCAGACTACCTCCTCTGACATCCAGGGGAATGGCTGCTCCAGTAAGGGTGGGAACAGGTTTGTAGCACTAATTGAGGTCTTTGGTGCTAGATGTCTTCTCCTGTGGCTACTGCTCCCAGTTCCACCCCTTTAGGCACTGCCAGCCCCGCCTGTCCTGCAGCTGCCCCTTTTCACTAACCCTCCTGGCTACCTCTCCACAGTCCTCCCAGACTGGCACTGCATCCATACCAGACTGCTTGCACCCAGTCCCTTCTGGCATTCCTCTCAGTCCTCTGACTGCAACACTCACCAGCCCACGTGTCTGTCTTCCTCCCTGGAGATTTGTCCTGGAGTGTTCTCCTGCTGTCCTCTCCTTGCTCCCGAGTCTTCTGGTCAGGATCCCTCGGTGTGTCATGAAGAGGGGTCCCTTCCGCACCTGAGCCCAGGCCTAAATTCACCCCCCAGACTGGGGAGCTTATCACAGGTGCCCCAACAGCCTAACACTCTATCTCCATCTCCATCTCCATCTTCCACCTGAATTCCACACTGCCCCTGCTGGGCTGACCCTGAGTATTTGCCCCCTACCAACCCTTCTGATGGGGATTGGTCAATGCCCTCAGAATACTCCAGCTAGCTCCTCCCAGATTCCTCCTAATTGCTTTTGGAACCTTCTCCAAGTTTCTAGCAAGCAGGGGGGTTACCAGAAAAGCTGCTGCTCAGTCATCCAACCTACCTGAGTCACTCACCCAGCCCAGAAAAAAAAACACACAGGCTTGGCTGTCAGGCAAGCTTGAAAATTTACCTCCGCTAACACAAAAACATCCTACTCTAGCACTCTAGCAAGGCTAGGGGGTTCTACAGTTGTATAGGCAAATGAGAGGAAGATACTAGTCATAGGTGACTTGATTATTAGAATCACCAGTTTTCTGTTTATTGGTTGCTCAGCTTTGACACATTACAGATCGGGTTGACAGATTGTTGGGTGGAGCTGGGGAACACACAGATGTAATAGTACACATTGGCACAAATGACAAAATTACAGGAAGATGGAGGATGCTAAAAAAAGATTTCAGAGGCTTAGGTACTAAATTAGGAAAAGAATATCCAAGGTAGTATTTTCAGAACTATTATCTATGATACAAGCCACATCAGTGAGGCAACAGGGGCTTAGGGAGTTGAACAAGTACCTGAGAAACTAGTGTGAAAAGAAGGGCTTTGGGCTCCTGGAGAACTGGCCTAACTTTTCAGTCAGTTACTGGCTCTAGCATAGGGACGAAATGCAACTAAATGGGGAACGTGTAGCTCTGGTGGGGGAAAAAATTGTTAGAATCTTGTAAGTGCTCCTAAACTAGTATCTAAGTTGGTAGGGAATAGAAACAAATTTCTATATGGTATGTGATATAGGGCGTGTGGAATAGTGGGGGAGTGGGGCTCAAACAGCAGAGAAATGTCATCACCTACCTCTAAGTCCTTCCACCGACACCAAAGACGGGATACTCTTCATCCCTCAGACACCAACGATATTTAGGGTATTGCAACTATCTCTCAACCAATGTAAGCAGTCTCACTGCTATCTTATCACTCTGCTCTATTAAAGGTTATGGAACTACTTTCAACCAATGAAAACTTCCCACTTTTAGTAATCATCAAGATATAGCTCAAAAATGAGTAATAATAGATTATTAAACACTAATACAAAATTAAAAGCTAGCAAAATACTGTCATGCATTAAAAAAGGCATACATTCTAGAGATAAATACATATTTTCTACCCCTCTACAAAAAATTGGTTCATCTTAAACATACAGTTCAGTTTTGGTCACAATCCTCAAAAAGGACATTAGGAAATAAAATTAATAAGGCGATTAGAGGACCTCGTGTATGTGTATAAATTGCAGTTATTCACTCTGGACAAGGGCCTCTTAGGAGGGAATATAATTACAATGTATATCAATGGTAACTCCAGTAACTGTAAAAAACGGTTTACTCTACGGTCCTTTAGACACATGGCTATGATTTACAGTTTAACTGTAGACTGAAGAACGGGTTCATTACTGTTACGCCCCGTACACACGATCGGACTTTCCGACAACAAAACCGTGGATTTTTGTTCGAAGGGTGTTGGCTCCAACTTGTCTTGCATACACATGGTCACAGAAATGTTGGTCAACAATTACGAACATAGTGAGGTACAAGACGTACGGCCAGCCGATAAAAAGGAAGTTCTATAGTCATGTGATATCTCCATTACGAACGCTAGTTTTACAAGACCGAGCGCTTCCGGCTCATACTTGATTCCGAGCGTGGACTTGTGTACACACGATCGGAAAGTATTACAACAAACATTTCTTGGCGAAAAATTGAGAACCTGATAGCCAACATTTGTTGGCGGAAAGTCTGACAACAAATGTCCGATGGAGCATACACACGGTCAGACTTTCTGCCAACAAGCTCACATCCAACATTTGTTGTCGGAAAATCTGATTGTTTATACGCGGCATTAGAGCAATTAAAATCTGAACTCCCTCCTCCAAGAAGTGGTGCTAGCTAAAAATGTCAGAAACTTAAAAAAACTTTTAGATGTCTTCCTCGGGAAGCAGAACATACAGGGCTAGTATTGAATATGTTGAACTTAAGAGGCCTGTGTCTTTTCTGAACCTTGTAAATAAACCTAGCTGGAAGCAATTGTGTTTTCTTAGCAATAAACGAGAGTTTAATTTTAAGTTGTATACGTCAAAATTGAATAGTAAAACCATGTTTAGTCTACTTGGTATGTGAATAGTTACTGATGTACATTCACAAGTGAAATAGGTTAAATGTTTGTCACGCAATGCATTCCAAAGACAACATTCTGCAAGGACTCTTGTTTAAAAAATAATTCCATTTACAATACAAAGGGGGTTATTTACGAAAGGCAAATCCACTTTGAACTGGAAGTACACTTGAAAGTGCAGTCGCTCTAAATCTAAGGGGTATATCTGAAATGAGTGGAAGCTCTGCTGATGTTATTATCCAATCATGTGCAAGCTAAAATGCTGTTTTTTATTTTCCTTGAATGTCCCCCCTCAGATCTACAGCAACTTTACTTCCAAGTGCACTTTCAGTGCACTTTCAAGTGAAAAGTGGATTTTCCTTTAGTCAATAACCCCCAAAGTGTCAGTAATCTTGCCTAGTAACAGGTTTTGGACATATCATGCATAATGCAAGGCACAGAAATACATGCATTGTAAAGCAGTTCCTAACAGATGTGCAGGTAGAGCCTACTGCGAAAAGAGTGTTGAATCCAACTACACTGTGTGCATTATCAAAGTCTTAAACATAACAATTCCAAATAAACAATATGAGCTTCGTGAAAAAGACTATACAGAGTACATTACATTGCCTGTGAATGTAAGATAAAAAAATACAAAAAAATAAAAAAAAAAACTGAAATGACAAGCTGTGAAAAAACATAAATGGGGAAATAGGTTAAAGTAACAAATTACCCTTTAGAAAAAGCCTACATATACTGTATTTTCCAGGCCATTTATTTGACTCAACGTGTCCTTTTATTAAGAGAAACATCCAGACGGTTTCCATTTAGCATTTACATGTAAGCGGTATCATATAAAAAGCATTTTCTGACTGTGATGGCTGTGCAAGCTGTGAAGATTACTTTGCCTTTACTTTCATTTGACATTTGAGAAGATTGATACACAGAAAGCATATTTTGGACAATTTTTTGTTAAACCCTTTATTGCTTGTTTTATAGATAGTACTGATATCTGAAGGTCTCTGTCTTTTGTATAAGAGATGTTTGTGATATTTGTAGCACATTTTCTCATATTTACCTGCAGAGAAGAAGATAATAGCAATACTATGCTAGATAACTTTTCATCATCATGACCAAAACAAAATAGTTTTACAACATTGCTGTCAGTCCTAGATGTAGTCTTGTTCTAATAATATTTTTCAATTTGACTGCAACATATACCAGTAGCACTAAGCATTTAAGTATATACAACATCAGGAGTTGTTTTTTTTACAAACTGACTTTAAGCACTGACCAAAGAGTGCATATTACATCAGACAATTGTTTCTAAGCTATTTGATTTATTTTATTTCAGACTATTGTATCACTAACCCTCAGGAGCTGCTGATGAATAAGGGATCCCCCACCCTGCACAGCCAGGCACATTGAGTTTTTCACAGCACTCTGGAGTAAAAAAAAACTGTTCTTGCAGCTTTGTTTTTGTGTTTTTATTACGGGTGCTGAACTTGGATGGGGATAGGGGTATTATGGGATGCCCACTTGAATTTAGCAGAACTTTCCAGGGACAACTTCTTCTGTAATAATTCTATTCCAATTTCTTCTGGTTGTCCCTCACCCGTACAGATGCCTTTCTCCCCCTGTATACTTGAGGGAGGATTCTTGGTCTGGTGTGCCCCTAAGCCCGCCCGGGGCAGTTAATGGGTGGTCCCCCTGACCATACGCGATCACTGGTACGTGTATCTACCAATAGAGATAACACATATATATATCCAAACTCATACTTTACCTGATTTTATAGTAATATAAGATGTGATTAGTGGTTATATCATCCTAGGTAAAACTTTCTCATCTCATGTCTGGGTGTTGAGGAAGCCAAGTGTTTGGTGAAGCGTTGACCTCACAGACATTTTTCATGTATTATGCACATTGTGTGTTGATGATCATGTTCACACTACGACCATGTATGTTTTTATCCTATTTTCGATTACATGTTGGTACCCCTTGGCATATGGGTTTACCATGTCTAATTCTATATAACTATATATTTTACCTTTGTACTGTATAATAAAAATTACTTTTTATGATATCCTTGTCTCCATCACGCTGCCGCTATAGTCCACCATTGTAGGTACTGGAAATGCGTTTTCCAGATAATTTCCTATTGTGTTTCTTAGCTTGTTTGGATGCATCATCAATTATCCTATCCTTTGCTTATTGTAAGTGTAGAGTGGCCTCATATTCATCCCCCACACTCTAGTGGCTGTAGTCTTTTTTAAGCTTGCTTTCCTTCTGTTTTCACCTGGTGATCAGGGCTGGACTGGGACAAAAATGTGGCCCTGGACTTCACCCAGACAGGCCCAGGGTGCAACACATCAGGGTACGGTACATCAGGGCACAGCACATCAGGGTACAGAGCCCAGCACATCAGGGCACAAGACACATCAGGGTACAACACATCAGGGTACAACACACCAGACCACATCAGGGTACAGGGCACATCAGTGTACAGAGCCCAGCACATCAGCGTACAGGGAACATCAAGGCCCAGCACATCAGGGAACAGGACATCAGGGTACAGAGCCCAGCACATCAGCGTACAGGGCACAACACATCAGG
Organism: Lithobates sylvaticus; assembly: GCA_028564925.1. Lineage (NCBI taxonomy): Eukaryota > Metazoa > Chordata > Amphibia > Anura > Ranidae > Lithobates > Lithobates sylvaticus. The sequence continues at coordinate 651,080,782 of CM053026.1, forward strand.
GTACAGGACATCAGGGTACAGAGCCCAGCACATCAGGATACAGCACATTAGGGTACAGGTAATCAGGGTACAGAGCCCAGCACATCAGGGTACAGCACATTAGGGTACAGGTCCCAGTGCATCAGGGCACAACACATCAGGGTACAGGGCACAACACATCAGGGCATGTCAGGGCACAGTACATCAGGGTACAAGACATTAGGGCGCATCAGGGCACAAGGCACATCAGGTCACGGGCACATCAGGGCATATGACATTGGGGCCCAGCACATCAGGGTATGCGGTACATCAGGGCACAGGAAACATCAGAGCACGGGGCACATCAGGGCACAAGGCACATCAGGTCACGGGGCACATCAGGGCATAGGACATTGGGGCACAGCACATCAGGGCACGGGGCACATCAGGGCATGGAGCACATCAGGGCATGGGGCACATCAGGGCACATCAGGGCATGGGGCACATCAGGCCAAATGGCACATCAGGGCACAGGGAACATAGCATATCAGTGCACATGGCACATCAGGGCATGGGGCACATCGGGTCACATGGCAGATAGCACATCCGGGCACGGGGCACATCAGGGCAAGGGGCACATGGCACATCGGGGGACATCAGGGCTCGGGGCACATAGAACATCAGTGCATGGGCACGGGGCACATCAGCACATCAGTGCATGGGCACGGGGCACATCAGGGCACCTGGCACATAACAGATCAGGGCATGGGGCACATTGGGACACATCAGGGCACATTATGGCACATGGCACATCAGGGCACATGGCACATTATGGGACACATTATGGGGCACATTGGGGTACATAGCACATCAGGGCACATTATGGGGCACATAGCCCATCAGGGCACATCAGGGCACATAGCACTTCAAGGCACATGGCACATCAGGGCATGGGGCACATTAGGGCACACGACATGGGGAACATAGCACTTCAGGGCACACTACAGGGCACATCAGGGGGCACATTATAGGGGGCACATCATGAGATCTTACTAGCCAGTATGCAGAATAGCGCAGGAAGCGTCTGTCTGTAATAAGTTCTCTCTCTCATGTCACGCAGCACTGCTCGCTCCCCGGAAGGCCCCTCTTCTCTTCTTGTCTATGCCCTCTGGCTTGTAAAATCATGCTGGCTAAATCTCGATCTACCCGTCAGACGCCAGCTGTTGGCGATTGACGGGTAGATCGTCGCGGACCACAGATGCGGCTGAAACCGGCCCACACTGAGCCATCGAATCTCCCGGTAGTCTCGATGGCCAGTCCATCCCTGCTGGTGATCTGGCCAGTAACACAACTCCAGTATTAGAGTGCTCCCACTCTGTATAAATGAGCACAGGGCGGCACAGCAGACAGCAGAATTGTCAGCCTGGGGGGAGAGGGTAATGATAAATGGACTAACATATTTAATACACTAACAAATTGATGACAAATGCCAACTCACACTTTATAATCAGTTACAGCAAACCGTTGTTTTTCCTATTAGGATAAAGGTTTTACCTGAATAAAGAAAAAATGATATTGTAAGCAGGACGACCACAACATACAGGGATATACAAGGTAATACTGACATATAATCACACACATAGGCTAGACTTGATGGACTTGTGTGTTTTTTTCGACCTCACCTACTATGTATGTAACTATGTAACTATGTAATTATGTTAAATGGTTTGCCTTATCTCTGTAAACTGGGTACATAATGCCATCCAGCTAGCTGCAAAGGCTGTCAGCTTTTCATAGCGTTTGACAGGCTGGCGTCAACAAGGCTGAATGGAACAACTGTTAAAAGGGGGGTATGTGGCGCTGACCAAAGTAATAAAATATTTATGATGTTCTGAGCATAAATATATCACAACAGATATATAAATAAATCAATTAAATATATAAAAATGTCTTCTTCAGTTCAGTAAAAAAAATGAATAATAGTGTTCTGTAGTGTTCCTGTGCAAATTAATGCCAAAAAACTTGACTATGTGAACCTTCATCAATCATGGCAGGATAAAACTGACAGACATAATCAATATAAATATAGAAAAGTGCACAGTGCAAAGTGCGGCGAAAATAATCACAATTTTCCAATATACGAATGTGCAACAAGGGCAAAGTTCCAGGTGATGTGCAAAAAAATAGGTGACCAATCACCTAAGTAAACTGCGGGTGATGCCCATATTGCAACGCCTCAAACAAATGAATATATATATATATATATATATATATATATATATATAAAGGATGAAAATGGCTCAACGTATCATAAAATTAAAATATATCACACACAGAAAAAATGTAATTAATAAAAAAATTAAAATTATTAATCAGTGAACTACAAGTCCCAGCAGTAAGTGAAAAAAATAAAAAATGTGAAAAAAAACACAAAATGGGTGCTGGAAAATAAAATCGCAAAAAGTCTTCTTATGCGTATGTAGAAAATTCAAACAGCTCTGTGTTTCAGTATTTGGTGCTGGTCCATGCAAATCATGTGCTCCTTGATCATTCAGGGGTGCACCCCACTGTTTCCCCCAGCCTCTCACCTCAAGTAAAGGCCCATACAGGCCTAGTTGTGCTGTGTATGTACTGGTAGTACTCCTGGTCACTCGCTTTCCAGCAGCTTCTCCTCTCTGTTTTTCTCAGAGATCTCCCAGTCAGTAATCAGGTCCCAGGGGTAGTAGCACTCCAGTAACAGTATGATAATCAACATCAATTAGCAGAATGTAAGGGGTAAAGGACAAGGGGGCTCCAATGTGTAGTAATATTTAAAAAAACTTTTATTAAATAACAATATCCACTTACAGTTAAAAAAAACTGTGTTCAGCGTGGTAAACAGTGGCACTTCCGGTCTCGGCTGAAAACCGGAAGTAAACAACGGCACCTGACTCCCTCCCTGACGTGTATCGTCACCAGTCACGGTAAGGGTATTTGACAAAGTCACGTGACCGGTGATGCATGTATGCCTTAAGGCCTCATTTACACTTGTGTGTGGGGGCAGTAAAAACACAAGTTGCATTTTTACCACTTCCCTGCCAACTGTTCCACCCTACGCTGCAAGGGCAGTGAAGATGAGAATACAATCACGGCATGGCACAAATTCTCCATGCTGTCCATGCTCCATGCTGTCTTGTTCAGTGGGCAGTACCACCAGCTGAATGTGACCCATTTATGGGAATGTCCCTCAACCGCTTGCAATGAATCCTCTTCAACGAAACTGCAATCAGATTAGACATAATATTTGAAATGCCAGGCCTGGGAGATCCTGACCTGCAATTGTATGTTTATATACAGGTGCATCTCATAAAATTAGAATTTCATCAGAAAGTTTATTTATTTCAGTAATTCAATTCAAAAAGTTAAACTCATATATTTTAAATAGAGTGATATATTTCAAGCATTTCTTTCTTTTAATTTTGATGATTATGGCTTACAGCTAGTGAAAACCCCAAATTCTGTATCTCAGAAAATGTGAATATTACATAAGACCAATAAAAAAAGTATTTTTAATACAGAAATGTTGGCTTACTGAAAAGTATGTCCATGTACAGTATATCATGCACTCAATACTTGGTCAGGGGTCCTTTTGCATGAATTACTGCATCAGTGCGGCGTGGCATGTAGGCATTCAGCCTGTGGCATTGCTAAGGTGTTATGGAAGCCCAGCTTGCTTTGATAGCGGCCTTCGGCTCATCTACATTGTTGGGTCTGGTGTTTCTCATCTTCCTCTTGACAATACCCCACAGATTCTCTATGGGGTTTAGGTCAGACGATTTTGCTGGCCAATCAAGCACAGTGATACCATGATCATAAAACCAGGTATTGGTACTTTTGGCAGTGTGGGCAGGTGCCAATTCCTGCTGGAAAATGAAATCAGCATCTCCATAAAGCTGATCAGCAGAGAGAAGCAGGAAGTGCTCTAGAATTTCCTGGTAGAGGGCTGCGCTGACTTTTGACTTGATAAAACACAGTGGACCAACATCAGAAGATGAGATGGCTCCCCAAATCATCATAGACTGTGAAAAATGTTGCATTTCATTTGAAAATTAAGGTCCCAGAGTCTAGAGGAAGAGTGGAGAGGCACATAATCCAAGGTACATGAGGTCCAGTGTGAAGTTTCCACAGCCAGTGATGATTTGGGGAGCCATGTTATCTGCTGGTGTTGGTCCACTGTGTTTTATCAAAATAAAAAGTGTGGTTCTCATAGCGATTTAATTCTTGTTGAGTCTTTTCCGTGGCCTTGTTTGACAGGTACCCAGGGCCACTACATTATTGTGATATGTAAAATGAACATGTTATGCACTTTGATTATTGTGTACTATCCCATTGTGGGACAGGTCAGATTTCTTAAAGCGGAGTTCCACCACCCTAAAGTGGAACTTCCGCTTATCGTAGTCCTCCCCCCCCTCCGGTGCCACAATTGGCACCTTTCAGGGGGTAGGGGGGTGCAGATACCTGCATAATACAGGTATCTGCACCCACTTCCGTGACAAATTATCCGGAGCTGTCCCGCCCCTATCCGGAGATGCCCCGTTGTGTCTTGGGAAACACAGTTCCCAGGACACAACGAGGACCAATAGAGACGTGCAGCGCAACTCGCGCATGCGCAGTAGGGAACCGGGCAGTGAAGACGTTGCGTCTTCACTTCCTGATTCCCTGACAGAGGATGGCGGCAGGGCAGCCGAGAGACGAGCGATCGCTCGTCACATTTTTCCGACACCGCTGGAACCTGGAACAGGTAAGTGTCCATTTATTAAAAGTCAGCAGCTGCAGTATTTGTAGCTGCTGACTTTTAATATTTTTGGTGCGGGTGGAGCTCCGCTTTAACAAAATGAACCATAACACCCACAAGTCAAGGCTTACTGTTTATGGGATTTGATTTAATGCATGTATAAATAAAATATTGACTCCATGTGGTTGATTTACTAAAGGGAAATACACTCTGCACTACAAGTGCACTTGAAAGTGCAGTCGCTGTAGATCTCTGTAGATCTGAGGGGAAGCTCTGAAATTAGGGGAAGCTGATTTTTATCATCCAATCATGCGCAAGCAAAAATGCTGTTTTTTATTTTCCTTGCATGTCCCCCTCTGATCTACAGCGACTGCACTTTCAAGTGAACTTGTAGTGCAAAGTGGATTTGCTTTTCGGAAATAACCCCCATGTCACAGTACCAAAAACATGCCACTTTAGTTTCTGTTGTTCAGCATTTACTTCTAAACAATAATTACTGTTATGTATGTGACCATAGGCTCTCCATGTGGAGGCTTCTCTTATATAAATAAACATTCTCATATCTATATTTCTGCTTTATAACTCCTAGAAAGCTAAAATACTGCTTTTTTATTATACGTTGTAGAAAATGTAGTGCAGTGCTACACTAAAAGAAAAGTCTCAGCTTGCAGTCCCATATCTTGTGTTTATGTATTACCAAACCAATACACTAAGAGCCGGTTCACACAGGGGCAACATGACTTGGGCCGCGACTTTGCGAGGCGACCTGGACATGACCTGAGCTTGTACTACAGCGCGACTTGGGGCGACTTACAAGGCGACTTAATGTTGCCTCCATGACAGGCGACTTTCCAGTGGCCAATCAAACAACAATCAGCTCTGTGTGAGGGAGGGGGAGAGAGGGGTTTGCCTGAGAAAACTATTTTCTCTTCCTGTATTGTTTCTTCAGTTAAGACACGATCCGACTTTGGAGGCGACTTCCATTGAAATCAAGTTGCCTAGAAGTCGGATTGAAGTAGTAAGGAACCTTTTTCTGAAGTCGGAGCGACTTCAGTAGTGTGCATTAAGACGGCTCTCATTCACTTACATTGATTTTATCATGTCGCGCAACTTGAGGCGACTAGGGGCAACTTCAAGTCGGATCCAAAGTCGCCCCTGTGTGAATGGGCTCTAAATGCAACTATATGAGTACAAAAAGCTTAATTTTTATATAACTGGTTTACCTGTAATTTGGTCACTGTGTGGCCTCCAGTTTGTTACCTCGTGTTTCTTTAAAAACAACCACTCTTCCTTTATAGATAATACTTCCTTTATACAGATTGACAAACATTTTGACAAAAAGTTTTTCTGCTAAATTTGTAGTTTGATTAGGTTATTCCAAAATGTAATTCTTTTTTAATTTGGTATTTCCAGTATGCATATACAGTATATACAGTAGAACTTGCATGTATGATATTGGCATAAACCCTGAGTCATAAAGAAGAATTAGAGACAGCTTGAAGTGAACAATGCTAAGCAGCAAACCCACTGTGACTGTTTATGTCACTGAGGATGAAGTGACTAGATTTATTGACAGCCTGCTGCGGAGAACCCTGCAGTTTAATAAAAAGAACTGTGAGTTTGAAACTGATGCAAGGATGATGATGAGTGAAAGCAATCAGTCATCAGAGCAGAGTACAATGGTGACATGATGTTCTGTGTTTGCTAAATGTATGGAGCAGGGCAGAGGAAAAAAATCCAGCTTCAAAGTACTCAGGAAATAGTGACAGCTGTGCTGCATCAAAGCTTTTATATGGAGTTTGTGTCTAATGATTGGGAAAGAGAAAGGGCAGAAAATCAGAAAGTTTCTAGCAACTAAAATTTGCACAAACCTCTTTGGACTGTTCCATCAAATGTTCATGAATAGGTTGCAATCTAGGCTAGGGGATTACACTAGCAAACACAGAGAGGAATGGGAGTTAGCTCTCAAAAAGACCTTTACAGATGATCAATGGCGTAATGCCTTCATCCTAGCCCACAAATATTCTATCAGTTCCAGCATTCAAGAAATTTCATACAAACTCATGACTAACTGCTATTTTACCCCGGCCAAGTTGCATGCATGGTACCCAGATACACTGTGATGGTGCTGTGGCAATGACACAGGTACCATGTTGCACATATGGTGGGAATGCCCGTCTTTGCAAAACTTTTGGAATAATGTCTGCTCACAGATATATTCCATGACTGAGACAAAACTAAAACTCTCACCAGAATGCTGCCTACTGAACATTTCCAACTACTCCTTAAGCAAATACAAAAAAATCAATTGTGAGGCATCTACTTAATGCAGCCGAGTCTGTCATCCCCAAACACTGGAAAACGACACAGGTGCCCACAGTGGCGGAATGGCTGCATGCAGTAGATTCAATTAAAAAAATGGAATAGACTGTAACTATTGCTTCAGAAAACATTGAAAAATGCCATAAATTATGGAGGCCATGGTTTATCTTCAAATACTCTGATTCTTACGATAGAATGCAAAACGGCTGAATGGCTTTTGACTTATGACGATCCATTATGTTTGCTTATTTCTCTTGATATACACATCCCTTGATGTATTCTGATATAGATAAGTGAACTATGTTCAGAGGGACCAAAACTACAACTATAAATATAATTATAATTGAACTTTACCTAAGATTTCAAACTTAATGTTTTATTTCTCTGTGTTATCATAGCTTCTTATTTTATTTTTAAAACTAAAGCTATTTCTACTACCCGCTTTTGTACATAATATACAATAGTTTTTATGCACTACTGTAGATGTCTGATTTACACTGATGTTACACATTGCGATGGGGCAACTGATGAATTGGTCATGCTCTTTATATTACGTGTAAAACAGTTTTTGTGCATTCTTGTTCCACCTTCTTTTTATATCTCAATAAAACTTCTATTGAAAAAAAATAAATGTTCATGAATATCGAAATCAAGTGAACTTAAGTGATTCAGGTTCAATCTCAGTCTGATGAAACAAGGGTGGACATTTCTGAAGACAATGAACCCAAACACAAACCAAGGTTACTGTTCCTTGTGTATATTTCTCTATTCCTATTCCAGTGAAAACTCAAAATTTTGGATCTTCCCTCATGTCTGTATGGTGCTAAGCAATCATGTTGACTATGCGCTTTGTTGTGCCAGCAGTCATTATGGCTAATGTAACACTATTAATGAAAGAAGAATAAGAGGATAAGCGGAGGAGGAGAAGGCATATATACTGGACCCATCCCATCATCACCAACAGGGAAGAGAAAAGACAGTCCTGGGTCCTTTATAATGACCTCCGTGCCATGAGAACAAGTTCTTCAACTACTCACGGATGTCAACAAGAAGGTGAGAACATATGCTCATGTCAAAATGCACATGCAACACAATATTTTTTAGAAAATGTGCACAGTATCTCACAAAAGTCAGTACACCACATTTTTGTAAATAATTTTATTATATCTTTTCACGTGACAACACTGAAGAAATAACACTTTGCTACAATGTAAAGTAGTGAGTGTACAGCTTGTATAACAGTATAAATTTGCTGTCCCCTCAAAATAAGTCAACACACAGCCATTAATGTCTAAACCGCTGGTAACAAAAGTGAGTACACCCCTAAGTGAAAATGTTCAAATTGGGCCCAATTAGAAATTTTCCCTCCCCAGTATCATGTGACTTGTTAGTGTTACAAGGTCTCAGGTGTGAATGGGGAGCAGGTGTGTTAAATTTGGTGTTATCTCTCTCATTCTGTCATACTGGTCACTGGAAGTTCAACATGGCACCTCATAGCAAAAAACTCTCTGAGGATCTGAAAAAATGTATTTTTGCTCTACATAAAGATGGCCTAGGCTATAAGAATATTGCCAAGACCCTGAAACTGAGCTGCAGCAGGGTGGCCAAGACCATACAGTGTAAAAATATACTAAAGCACTAATGTGAATAAATATTAAAATATGTGAACTATAAATATTAAAAGATAACTAAATAATATAGCTGCAATTATATATGTGAATTGATACACAAAAATAATTTGTTTTAAATGAATAATTGCACTAATATTAACCTACTAATATTGAACAGTGTACCAACCAATTGAGTGAATAATTATGAACATATAGTGAACCATACAAAATATAAGAAATATAAAAATATATAAAATTCCTTCTGTGTAATAATAATAATAATAATAATAGAGCAAACTTTTTCCACAGGTAAACAATCATATTCCACTGTGTACAAACCAAAGTCTCTGCCAATAAATTCACATATGTGGGACTAGATAATCAAGCCTTAATGAGTCTTCTGAGTAACAGATGGTTCATTTAGAGATTTCACTGCTGATTCCCATGGATGAACTTCCTACTTTCAGCAGGCTTCCATAACATGAAAAACAAAAACAAACAAGATGTCACGCACCTGGTGGTGATGAGTCTGGTTTTGCAGAGGAGGGCCTCCCTTGTGGCTCCCACTCCCGGTACCAGCACAGCAGACTGGATCAGCAAAGCAGACTGGATCAGCAAAGCAGACTGGAACAGCACAGCAGACTGGGTCAGCAGAGCACACTGGATCAGCACAGCAGACTGGATCAGCAAAGCAGACTGGATCAGCAAAGCAGACTGGATCAGCAAAGCAGACTGGATCAGCAAAGCAGACTGGATCAGCAAAGCAGATTGGATCAGCAAAGCAGACTGGAAAAGCATAGCAGACTGGATCAGCAAAGCAGACTGGATCAGCAAAGCAGACTGGAACAGCACAGCAGAGTGGGTCAGCAGAGCAGACTGGATTGTCAAACAGGCCGGGTCAGGTATCAGGCTGGCAATGCAGTACAGGTGGATAAGACAAGAGAGTGGTCACAGACAAGCCAGAGTTGGGTGCAGGCGGAAAGCAGAAGGGTCAAAAGGTAGCCGGGTCAAACACTGGTAGGAACTTCAGATCAGGTATCAGGGCACAGAACGCTATAGAGCAGACAGCGGGGACCGTCTGTGACAGACGGATTTAAAAAAGGCTCACTGGCGCCAACAGGAGCACGCACCCGTCCTCCCACGTGGGTGTGTGCGCGCACGTGCACGTGCGCTCTCGCGCATGCACACGCGCAATGGTACCCGCGAATGGGTACCAGGGACTCCTGTGCGCCGGTTACTGGCAGGATCTTCATGACATTGCCCCCCTCCCAGGCTCCCAGGAATTCTCTTCAGGACCGTACCCCTTCCATTTGATTAAGAACTGGTTTTGGTTCTGCCTTCTCCTGAAGGTTAGGATGGCCTCTACCTCAAACTCCTTTTCGCCGTCCACCCAGACCAGATAAGGAGGGACAGACCTTCTACTAGGAAATGGGTTGGCAATGGAGGGTTTCAATAGAGATACATGAAATACGGGGTGCACTTTTAGTGACTCTGTAAGTTCCAACTCGTAGGCCACCTCATTGATCCTCCTTCTGACCGGAAAGGGGCCCAGGAATTTGGGGCCCAATTTCCATGAGGGGCAAGCCAACTTCAAGTTGGTGGTGGACAACCACACCAGCTCACCAGGGGCAAGTACCAGTTCTCCCCGCCTCTTCTTGTCAAAGGTTGCCTTGTTATACTCCTGGGTTCTGGTGATGGTCTCTTGAAGGAGCTTGTTATTTGTCAAGAAGAAGTTGATCTTTTCTTGAACTGCTGGCACGGCACAGTCAGGGAGAGAGTTTGGTAGGAACGCAGGGTGGAACCCGTAGTTCGCAAAAAAGGGGGTTTGTTTGGTAGCAGAGTGGGTGGCATTGTTGTAGGCAAACTCGGCCAAGGGCAGCAGGGAGATCCAGTCATCCTGGGCAAAGGAGGAGAAGCAGCGCAGGTACTGCTCCAGAGTCTGGTTTGTCCGTTCCGTCTGCCCATTGGACTGAGGGTGGTACGCAGACGAGAGGGCGAGCTCGATACTCAGAGCCTGGCAGAGGGACCTCCAGAATCGAGAGGTGAACTGCACCCCTCGATCAGAGACTATATTGTCTGGTACCCCATGAAGCCGGATAATCTCCTTAATAAATACCCGTGCGGTTTCCGGGGCTGAGGGGGTACCATTCATGGGAATGAAATGTGCCATCTTGGATAGACGGTCGACGACTACAAAAATCGTTGTGTGATCTTCCGCCGGGGGCAACTTCACAATAAAGTCTAGGGACAACATCCTCCATGGGCGGTCCGGAACGGACAGGGGCTTGAGTAGGCCCCAAGCCCTGGTTTTGGAGTTCTTGTTCCGGATGCAGGTGGTGCATGTGTCCACAAACCTTTTGCAATCGGCCCGTAGCTGAGCCCACCAGAAGGTACGTTGTACCAGGTCGGTGGTCTTGGCGACACCGAAGTGCCCGGCCAGCGCATGATCATGGCACAGTTCCATGAGTCACCCGTAATTCTTCTGGGGTGTAGATCTTGTCCCCATACCAGAATAAACCGTCCCTTGCCTGCAACTTGGTTTCAGAGGCGGGCACTTGCCCCACGAAGCACGTTTAAACTGGGAGAGTAGATCCTCCTGAAGCAGAAAGAAATTTCCGGGGGCCAGAATGGTGTCTGGGGGAGATTCCTCTTTGTGCTTGTGGTACATCCTGGATAGGGCATCTGGTTTGACATTCTTAGATCCGGACCGGTAGGTTACATGAAATGTGAAGCGTGAAAAGAAAAGTGCCCACCTGGCTTGTCTGGGTTTTAACCTTTTTGCAGTTTTCAGATATTCCAAGTTCTTATGGTCAGTGAATATTAAAATAGGGTGAGAGGCCCCTTCCAGGAGGTAGCGCCACTCTTCTAGTGCGCCTTTGATTGCTGTAGATAGTTTGCGGGAAAAACAGGCGATTGGGTGAAGCAAGGATTTATCCCCTAGCCTATGGGACAGTATTGCCCCTACAGCAATTTCGGAGGCGTCTACCTCCAGGGTAAAGGGTAGAGAGGAATCTGGGTGTCTGAGGATGGGTGCCGAGGTAAAAAATCCTTTTAGGGCTTCGAAGGCCTCTTGGGCCTTGGAAGACCACCGGAAACCTGTTCCCTGCTTGGTCAACTGGGTGATGGGTGCTACAATGGCCGAGAACCCCTTAATAAATTTGCGGTAAAAATTGGCGAAGCCAATAAACCGCTGAATGCCTTTTTTGTCCGCAGGGGTTGGCCATTCCAGGATTGCGATGATCTTCTGAGGGTCCATATTTATGCCCGTACTGGAAATGATCAGTCCCAAGAAGGGTATACTTTCCTGTTCAAATTGGCATTTATCTGCCTTTGCATACAGACTGTGGATACGGAGCTGGCCCAGGACCTCCTTGACGTGTCTGCGGTGGGACTCTAGAGAAGGAGAGAAGATCAAAATGTCATCTAAATACACTACGGCAAACAAGTCCAGGAAGTCCCGGAGTACATCGTTAATAAAGTACTGAAAAGTGGCAGGGGCATTGCATAGCCCAAAGGGCATCACAAGGTACTCATAATGCCCATAACGTGTCCGGAAAGCCGTCTTCCATTCGTCCCCATCTTTGATGCGGACCAGGTTGTAAGCCCTACGGAGGTCGAGCTTGGTAAAAATGGAGGCTGTACCAAGCCTCTGAAACAGTTCTGGGACCAATGGGAGAGGGTAGCGGTTTTTAACCGTGATGCTGTTCAATTCCCAGTAATCTACGCAGGGCCGGAGGGTATGGTCCTTCTTCTCCACGAAAAATATGCCGGCACCTGCTGGAGAAGTAGATGGACGGATGAAGCCCTTCTTTAGGTTTTCCTCGATGTACTCTTTCAGCTTGCCCTGCTCCACTTCTGTCAATGGGAAGACCCTTCCAAAGGGAATTTCGGCCCCAGGGAGCAACTCAATGGGACAGTCATAGGCCCTGTGAGGTGGGAGTACTTCTGCTGCTTGCTTACTGAACACATCAAGGTATTCGTGGTAGGCCCGGGGAATGGCCTGGCGTAGATCCTTCTCAGAGTCCAGGCATAACAAGGTAGTAGTCTTGGGGAGGTCAGGAGACCCACAGGACCTCTGACAATAAGGAGAGGAGAAGGAGAATATTCCAGTGGCCCAGTTGATGGCCGGATTGTGGGCCTGCAGCCACGGCATACCCAGTATTACTGGGGACAAAGGAGAGGAAATAATGTCTAAACGGAGTAGTTCCCGGTGGGCACCGGAGATGACCATGGGCAGAGGGGCAGTCTCCTGGGTCACGGGGCCAGACCGGATGGTTGATCCATCAGCCAAGTAAACAGACAACCCGTGGGTCTTGGGTTGGAGAGGGATCTGGTTCTGGGAAGCAAAAGAGGAGTCCATGAAACAGCTGCAAGCTCCAGAGTCAATGCTGGCGGGTGCCTGTAGGGTACTTCCTGGGAGCTGGAAGGAGACAGAGAGAGCAAGATGAGAAGAGACTCTGGTCAACGGGTCCACATGACTGGCAGGCATTAGTGGGCACTTACGGATCATGACTGGGCAGCTCCTAACATAATGCCCAGGTTCCCCGCAGTAGAGGCATAAATTATCAGTCCGGCGTCGTTTATGCTCTTCAGGGGTAAGGGAAGGCCTCAGGAGCCCCAGCTGCATGGGCTCAGATGGGTCCGAAGTGGGTGCAGGCCGTGGGTAGCACCCAGGTGGGACGAGAGAAGCCTGAAGCTCGTTCAGTCCTGCGTTCCCTCAAACGCCGGTCAATTTGAATGGCCAAATTGACCAATGCGTCCAAGGTTTGGGGTACCCCTACCCTGGCAAGTTCATCCTTCAGGGCGTCAGAGAGTCCTAAGCGGAACTGATGACGGAGGGCAGCATCGTTCCAATGTGTATCTGCACCCCAACGCCTAAAATCAGCCACATAGTCCTCTACGGGCCGTCGCCCTTGCTGAAGGGTGCGCAAGGCGGTCTCCGCGGTTACCGAAAGTTGGGGGTCAGACTGGCCAATACGGCGTCTTTCTGTTCCATTAGACGGTGGACCCAGGTCCAGGGGTCCCTGTTGAGTAAGGAAATTACAAAGCCCACCTTGGTGGCCTCCAAGGAGAAGGTCCGTGGCTGTAGCACAAAAAATAGTTCACAAGAATTGCGGAAGTCTCTATAATTGCTGTGGGCCCCGGAGAACCTCTCAGAAACGGGAACGCTAGGTTCCGGGGGAAGCATCACCACTGTTGGGGCTGACCCTGCCCCAGGTGGGGGTGCAGGTGGATGTGGAGGCCCCAGGGTACCAGCAGGGTTGGATAAGACTAACACCCGTTCCTCCAATCGGGTGTATACTTGCTGGAGATTCTTCACCGCCTCGGTCAGTCCTGCCAGGTGTTGACATAATTCCTCCATGGCGGAGGCTCCCTGCTCAGACTCGGACATGGCTGTCTGCTACTGTCACGCACCTGGTGGTGATGAGTCTGGTTTTAAAGAGGAGGGCCTCCCTTGTGGCTCCCACTCCCGGTACCCTGGTAAGGTAACAGGGAGACCAAGAGTAAGGAGGGGCACGAGTGCCTGGCAGGACCGTAGGACCGGTAACGAGAGATCCCTGGATCAGCTCAGCGGACAAGGTAGGTATGGTAGACTGGATCAGAACAGCAGACTGGGTCAGCAGAGCAGACTGGATCAGCACAGCAGACTGGATCAGCAAAGCAGACTGGATCGGCAAAGCAGACTGGAACAGCAAAGCAGACTGGATCAGCAAAGCAGACTGGAACAGCACAGCAGACTGGGTCAGCAGAGCAGACTGGATGAGCACAGCAGACTGGATCAGCAAAGCAGACTGGATCGGCAAAGCAGACTGGATCGGCAAAGCAGACTGGAACAGCACAGCAGACTGGGTCAGCAGAGCAGACTGGATCAGCACAGCAGACTGTATCAGCAAAGCAGACTGGAACAGCACAGCAGACTGGAACAGCACAGCAGACTGGAACAGCACAGCAGACTGGAACAGCACAGCAGACTGGGTCAGCAGAGCACACTGGATCAGCACAGCAGACTGGATCAGCAAAGCAGACTGGATCAGCAAAGCAGACTGGATCAGCAAAGCAGACTGGAATAGCACAGCAGACTGGATCAGCAAAGCAGACTGGATCAGCAGAGCAGACTGGATCAGCAGAGCAGACTGGATTGTCAAACAGGCCGGGTCAGGTATCAGGCTGGCAATGCAGTACAGGTGGATAAGACAAGAGAGTGGTCACAGACAAGCCAGGGTCGGGTGCAGGCGGAAAGCAGAAGGGTCAAAAGGTAGCCGGGTCAAACACTGGTAGGAACTTCAGATCAGGTATCAGGGCACAGAACGCTATAGAGCAGACAGCGGGGACCGTCTGTGACAGACGGATTTAAATAGGCTCACTGGTGCCAACAGGAGCGCGCACCCGTCCTCCCGCGCACGCTCTCGTGCGCAGGTGTGTGCGCGCACACGCGCTCTCGCGCATGCGCACGTGCAATGGTACCCGCTAACGGGTACCAGGGACTCCTGTGTGCCGGTTACTGGCAGGATCTTCATTAAACAAGACCATTGCGCAGATAGTATAACAAAGTGATCCCCGACTAGTTGCGTCACTGGAATTGCTTGAAAAAGTCCTGTGTCCAGTGACACAACTAGTCAGGAGGAGGAGACTGTGACGTTACCAGCAGTGTTTTGTGTGCACTGTCAGCGTATGAGGAGATCCCTGTGTTATGCTGTATGCAAGGATCATTTCATATGCGATCTATCCTGCGAGGAAGCATGAGTGAGGTTCATCCTAACTAAATAGGGATCATTTAGTTATACTATCTACGCAATGGTTTTGTTTGTTCTTTGTTTTTCATGTTATGAAAGCCTGCTGAAAGTAGATAGTTCATCCATGGGAATCAGCAGTGAAATCTCTGAATAAACCAACTGTTACTCAGAAGACTCATTAAGGCTTGATTATCTAGTCCCACATATGTGAATTTATTGGCAGAGACTTTGGTTTGTACACAGTGGAATATGATAATCTTTTACCTGTGGAAAAAAAGTTTGCTCTATAATATTCCACTGTGTACAAACCAAAGTCTCTGCCAATAAATTCACATATGTGGGACTAGATAATCAAGCCTTAATGAGTCTTCTGAGTAACAGATGGTTCATTCAAAGATTTCACTGCTGATTCCCATGGATGAACTTCCTACCTTCAGCAGGCTTCCATAACACAAAGAACAAACAAGACCACTGCGCAGATAGTATAACGAAGTGATCCCTGACTAGTTGCGTCGCTGGAATTGCTTGAAAAATTCCTGTGTCCAGTGACGCAACTAGTCGGGAGGAGGAGACTGTAACGTTACCAGCAGTGTTTTGTGTGCACTGTCAGCGTATGAGGAGATCCCAGTGTTATGCTGTATGCAACTGATCATTTCAAATGCGATCTATCCTGCAAGGAAGCGTGAGTGAGGTTCACCCTAACTAAATAGGGATCATTTAGTTATACTATCTACGCAATGGTTTTGTTTGTTCTTTGTTTTTCATGTTATGAAAGCCTGCTGAAAGTAGATAGTTCATCCATGGGAATCAGCAGTGAAATCTCTGAATAAAACCAACTGTTACTCAGAAGACTCATTAAGGCTTGATTATCTAGTCCCACATATGTGAAATTATTGGCAGAGATGTTGGTTTGCACACAGTGGAATGTGATATTCTTTTACCTGTGGCAAAAGTTTGCTCTATTATTATTATTACATTATTATTACAGTATTGGTGGTACACTGTGCAATATTAGTAGGTTAATATTAGCGCAATTATTATTTTAAAACAAGAGCATACAGTGGTTTAACAGGAAAGGTTCCACTCAAAGCAGGCCTCGCCATGGTCGACCAAAGAAGTTGAGTGCACGTGCTCAGCGTCATATTCAGAGGTTGTCTTTGAGAAATAGAAGTGTGAGTGCTGCCAGCATTGCTGCAGAGATTAAAGGGGTCGGGGGTCAGCAGTCAGCCTATCGGTGCTTAGACCATACGCTGCACACTGCATCAAATTGGTCTGCATGGCTGTCATGCCAGAAAGAAGCCTCTTCTAAAGATGATGCACAAGCAAGCCCACAAAACATTTTCTGAAGACAAGCAGACTAAGATCATGGATTACATGTCCTGTGGTCTGATGAGAACAAGATAAACTTATTTGGCTCAGATGGTGTCAAGCGTGTGTGGCAGCAACCAGGTGAGGAGTACAAAGACAAGTGTGTCTTGCCTACAGTCAAGCATGGTGGTGGGAGTGTCATGGTCTGGGGCTGCATGAGTGCTGCCGGCACTGGGGAGCTACAGTTCATGGAGGGAACCATGAATGCCAACATGTACTGTGACATACTGAAGCAGAGCATAATCCCCCCTTTCGGAGACTGGGCCGCAGGGCAGTATTCCAACATGATAACGACCCCAAACACACCTCCAAGGCGACCACTGCCTTGCTAAAGAAGCTGTGGGTAAAGGTGATGGACTAGCCAAGCATGTCTCCAGACCTAAACCCTATTGAGCATCTGTGGGGCATCCTCAAACAGAAGGTGGGGGAGCGCAGGGTCTCTAACATCCACCAGCTCCGTGATGTCATCATGGAGGAGTGGAAGAGGACTCCAGTGGCAACCTGTGAAGCTCTGATGAACTCCATGCCCAAGAGGGTTAAGGCAGTGCTGGAAAATGATGGTGGCCACACAAAATATTGACACTTTGGGCCCAATTTGGCTATTTTCACTTAGGGTACTCACTTTTGTTGCCAGCAGTTTAGACATTAATGGCTGTGTGTTGAATTATTTTGAGGGGACAGAAAATTTACACTGTTATACAAGCTGTACACTCACTATTTTACATTGTAGCAAAGTGTAATTTCTTCAGTGTTGTCACATGAAAATATATAATAAAATATTTACAAAAATTTGAGGGGTGTACTCAGTTTTGTGAGATACTGTACATGGTCACCATGACTCAACACATCACTTTGTGTGCATCCACCTACCATCACCACAGAATAGCTGGCTTTGTAAAAAAAAAAAACTGTAACCACTGAGTAAACATAAAACAATGGAAATATAATAAAATATGTACATGTTACCATCACAGCTCATTGACAAGTAGTCACTATGCTATATATGTGATTTTTCCATTGTGGATGTAGTCAATAGCCATATTTTTCTATTTACAGTTTTGATAATTTGCAGCTACAGCAACAGAACACACGTTGAGGCAACTTTTCATACCTCCTTTTTTTCTTCCATTTACTTCATGAGTGGCATTTAGAGACCAACATCATTGCGTGCCCTCTTGTTACCATTGTGCATGAAGTGAAAGAGTTAGTTAGTACTATAATGTAGATCTGGGTGTTGATTGTGTTTTCTATAGTAATTGTCCCTGGGCACCAGTGTCTTCCTCCTGCTACTCTTCTTCCTCTGGTACATTCTAACAAACTTGATTAACTTTTCCATTTTAGGTACCTGGCGACTGATCAATCATTTGCAAGTTTGCAATCTGAGTTTTTGGTTGGCAAAACTACTGCAAGCAATATTATACATGACACCTACAGAGCCATTTGGAATGTTCTTAAAAGAGAAGTCCAGGATTTTTTTTTTGGGGGGGGGGGGATCATACTAACCTAGGTTGATGCAGCATTGACCTGATGCTGCATTGGTCCACCGGCGAACTGCACTCCACTCCTGATCTATAGGAGAAGTACAGCCAAATTAGCTTTGGCTGGACTTTTCCTTTAAGGATTTGTTAATGAAGAAACCCAGTGCAGAAAATTGCTGCAAGATAGCAGAAGTTTTATGGATGCAATTTTCCAAATTGTGTAGGAGAAATTGGCAGGAAACATATTGGCGTCACAAAGCCCATTGGCAGTGGAAGTAAATTCTTCAATCATAGGAAATATTTTTCGTCATCTTACTAGCAGTGGCTGATGACAATTATTGTTTTAGCTATATAGACATAGGACTGTATGGCAGCAGCTCGAACTTGAGTATATTTACATGCTTGTCTTTCGGTTGAAGGCTGAAGGCTGAGGGAAAATGGACTTGAGCTTCCACCAAACTGTCCACTACCAGAATACCTCCTCTACCATATGCATATATTGGGGATTAAGCCTTTACTCTCAGTCAACGCCTAAGGAATCCAATATGTGCGGTTAAAGCATGTGTTTTCCATAACTTTGTACAGATTTGTGATGGGTACCTTTTTGAAGACTCACTTATGCATGATATGGAGGGAGTACATCGGTGTGCTAGTAGGGGCACCAGCAAGGGTGCCACTGTTTGTGCAGCAGCTGAATGCCCTTATATTGCATCTCCTTAATACAGTTTGTAAGACCAATACATTACAGAATTTTTGATTGTTTTACATATTAAAATAATAACATATATAGTAAAACCTGTTTCAGAAAGTTATGTATAGTGCATGTGTGGTTTCTGTTCATTATAACTACATTATATATACATATATAGTACAGCATACAGTAAAGTAAAAAAAAAAAAAGGACAAATAACATGAAATGTAAACAGAGTGTTTTTTATTTGAAATAATTTTGTTTTTAAATACCCACAAAAATAAACTTTGTTTTCTGGGAACAACACCATAGAATTTAAACATAAATTAACATGCACCAATTAGGCTTATTTGTAACAACAAAAAAGAAAAACTGCTGGTATGTTTTGGGGTCATTGGACCCTGACCCAGTACTGGTGGATGGTCCAGGGTACTCAGTTGATGCTCCAGGATAGTATTACCTTTCTTGGAAATGGGGAACCTGAGTGGTTGTAGGCGGCATAGGTTAGCGAATGGTTGGGGGGGCCAAGGGTGGAGGGAATTGAAAAAGGAATTGGATGTAACATGCAGGGCCGTAGGGGTGGATTCAGCCTATTGCCATACTTGTCATAGTATGGGGGGAGTATTGGCGGTGCATATAGTGTACTTGGAGAGGGTGGGTACTGGTGATAAAGGGAATATGTTGGGGGGGCTGCATACATGCTGAGGATGTGGTTGGTTCTTCATCCACAAATGATTGAGCAGTAGACATCAAAGCCATTCTCAGCTTAAGTTTCTTCCCAGGGGGGACCTTTTTACAATTGCCCAAGCGCATAGTGGCAAGCATTATTATGCTGTTTTATACGAAAAGACTGCAAATATACCTGCTGATAGCTTACTCTCTCATTTCCAACACCAGTTTTAAAAACTCAAGTTCCATGGACATATGGGGCTAGCCTTCTAGAACCAGACCCACTCAATCCCTTTCACAGTTTACAGAAATATCTGTTATAACAGTCTTTGCGACTTCTTCATCTTCTTTGTAATGATTTCACTGCAAAACATAAATACATGAAATTTAATGATTTTTCATTTCAGATATGTGGCCACAGGCGATTAATTTGCTAGTCTGAATAATGAGTTTATGGTGGGGAAATCGAAAGGCAAGCTATATTATTCATGACACCTGCTGAATTATCTGAGATGTGCTTAAGGATGTGGTCATGAAGAAACCCACTGATTATTGGTCAAAGATAGCCCAAGTTTTCTGGGAGTGCTTCAATTTCCCCAAGTGATGGATCATCAAGACAGTAGCTAGTGACAAATTGTGTGGCAACTGCAGCAAACTGCAACACGTAAATATTGTCACCCAAAAAGGACCAGGAGATTCTTTTGGGCGTCAAGTTTTGCACGTTAGCATTTTCCACAATTGCTGCACAATGTTTGTGTGATAAACGTGGCAAAAGCGATTCGTATTGTAGCTGCCATTGGTGGCACCCGAACATATTTTTTTTTTCATTTGCCCATTATTGCCTGAGGCCCCGTTAACATTTGGCACTTTGGGATATCTGGCAGAATCTGCCCTTGATCTCAAATCTAACTGCAATAATGGCAAAACCCAAAATGTATGTTCAGGTGCCAATAGCACCTACAACTTAGTGCAGTTTTGCTGCAATTATAGTGCATGAGGCGGGAGACAATCTGATGAGGAATAAATAGGAGCACAGTGCAAAGCAGCATATACATATACGTATAGTAGCAAGTCCTAGTTGCAATCTTGGAACACCCTGTCAAAACATTTGGGGTTAAAAGAATATATATATATATATATATATATATATATATATATATATATATATATAGATGTTGCATATTGTATAATTTTTCATATTCATATATACTGGACATGAGAAGAGCCATTTTGGCTCTGGAGTTGAATCAGAGTTCATGGCCCTTGAATAGGCATTGTTGCAAAAGTTATTTTCTGTCTTATAATGAGAGTCTGTAAGGATGGTACCATATTCCCAGGTTATAAATCTTGAGAGGTCTTAGTTTAATAAACAAGATAAAAGAACCATGAGTCTGCAACACTAAATAGTATTTCCAGAATTGAGCCACAGAAACCAAAGGGCTTATTCACAATTCCTATCGTATTGTATTTTAAATGATGTTTTATTTTATAATATGATTATAGTATATATGTATTCATTTTTCATTTATAAACCTGTCCACATATATACTATTATTATAAGGTTGCAAGTGTGAGATCCTATGAAGATTTTGTTCATGAAACTGTTATGTTTATCATTAGAATAATGATTTCAGGTTCTAGGAATGTAACAAACCATTAATTAGATGTGGGGTAACTTCCTCATACCCATATATTTAAAGAAGAGATGAGATGGCTAGAGAAAATTGGCACATGTTGGACAGTTTTAGACAATTAATGGTGTTTTGCTAAGCCAAGGTCAGAAGGTCATGTCAATCACATTTAAAGTAATTTCTGATCCAACACTGCCCCTAAGAGGCTGAAATTGGTAATTATTCAAAATGGCGTTTATTATGGTTGTCATAGTAACGTGGAAACTTCATCGTCATTTGACAGAAATGAGATACACACACACTTTTGGGGAGATAAAAAGTAGCTACAGACCACAGTCGAGATCAGGGGTCTGATGGGAGAGAGATCGGAAGATGGCTGAATGATTCCATCTCCATAGAGGCTGAAGGAAAGATCTTCAGGGAGCTAGCTATAGCGCACTAAAAGACAGAGAAATGTAGATGTTGGTAGAAGTCCCTTGGGACTCGCCTAATTGAAACTTCTCAAGATGACAGACTTCTTAAGCCACATACACACGGTCGGAATTCTCGTCGGAAAAAGCTCTGATGGTTTTCCCCATCGGAATTCCGATGGATTTTCACCCAAACTGTCTTGCCTACACACGGTCACACCCAATTCCGACGGTCAATAACACCGCGGCATAAAACACGTTCGACGGCACTACAAAAGGGAAGTTTAATGCTTCCGAGCATGCGTCCAATTGTTTACAAGCATGCGTCAGAATTTTGCGTGTCGGAATTGCATACACTTGATCGGAAAATCCGATAGAAAGGTTTTTCACCTGAAAAACAGGTTCTCAATCCAAAGTCCGTCAGAAATTCCGACAGAAAAAGACCGATGAGTATACACACGGTCGTAAAATCCGATGAAAAGCTCCCATCAGACTGTTTCCATTGGAAATTCCGACCGTGTGTACGCGCCATTAGAGTTTTGCTAAAGTATTGATCTTTCCATATTATACCTTTTTGGTAATTGAATTGTTTTTGCATATACATTACTAAAACTATTTAACTATATGGCAAAGCAAATTGGAGTTGTATTATTTTTAACTGCAGTAAGAAATAATTATATTACACATATTTAAAGACATATACAGTTTTATTTGTCTTTAAAAAGCTAAAAGCCAACATTTGTAAAATGGTTTTATCAAGATATATGTAAAATAAATTCATTCTAAATTTAACAGAAGCTTTGATCAAATTATCAAGCTGTGTACAATATAAAACATTTGGTTTGTGCACATTTAAGAGTGTAAGTTTTAAGGTCTGTTGGTTTTGAGAAGAGATCACATCATAGGTTTAAGATAACAGATTGTTTACATAAGTCCGTGAAGTCACGGAAGCTATTCACAAAGAATTACCAAGTCTCAAATATATAAGTATCATTTAAGTATTGAAATGTGGTATTTTATTATAAGAACTTGAATAATAGAAATGTGAATAATATTATATCAATCATAATTTATTCTGATATGTAGAAGAAGTATATCCATTTAATTGTTTTATCACAAAATATACCTAATAGTATTTGCACTGTATTTTTAGTTAATAAATCTATATTTTTAAGCAATATCATTTGTGTCACTTGTCTTCAAAATAGCACAGATAAACAAACTTGAATTTCTTGTTGGTATTGGTAGAAAATTGTAAATCTCCCAAATCAAAGATTTGCATATTTTCATAATTAAAATACTTTTTATTATTTCAGTATAAACATTCTGACAACCCAATAAGAGGATAATATGCGACCGGTCTAAACTACGTGGCATGTTCACCAATGCCAGGAGCCTGGCGGACAAGATGGGTGAACTAGAGATACTATTGTACAAGGAGGATTTGGATTTTGTGGGAATTTCAGAGACGTGGTTCAACAGCTCTCATGATTGGCTGACAAACATTCAAGTGTATACCCTTTATTGCAAGGATAGAGAGAGTAAAAAGGGGGTACAAGTGAATGTGAGAGATGACATCACTAAGGGAGCTAGGGAGGAGGTGGAATCCTTATGGGTAGAGCTCCAAAGGGATGAAGCTAAGGGAAAAATAATACTGGGAGTATGCTATAGACCCCCTAACCTGAGGGAGGAAGGGGAGACAGATCTCCTGTCACAATTTGGATTAGCAGCAAGGATGGGAAGTGTTATCATAATGGGGGATTTTAATTATCCAGATATAGACTGGGCGGAGGGAACCGCACATTCATCTAAGGCTCGCCAGTTCCTAAATGTCTTGCAGGACAATTTTATGGATCAGAGGGTAGACGCACCAACTAGAAATAAAGCGTTACAGGATCTACTGATTACCAACAATACAGACCTGATCACGGATGTGGAAATACGGGGCAATTTAGGGAACAGCGATCACAGGTCAATTAGCTTCCGTATAAAATCACACAAATAGAAAACATAAGGGGAATATAAAGACACTGAATTTCAAAAGAGCCAACTTCTCTAAACTACGAACCTTACCAGAAGGCATAAATTTGGAATAAAATCTTAGGCACAAAGAATGCGGAGGAGAGATGGGTTTGCTTTAAGAGCATATTGAATAAGGGCATTAGCCAATGCATCCCATTGGGTAATAAATTTAAAAGAGCGAACAAAAGTCCTGGATGGCTTAACTCCAATGTAAAAATGCATATAAAAGCAAAGGAGAAGGCCTTCAAAAAATAAAGGTTGAGGGATCATCATCAGCATTCAGACTTTAAAAGAATGCAACAAGAAATGTAAGGGTGCAATAAGGATGGCTAAGATAGAACATGAAAGACACATAGTGGAGGAGAGGAAAAAAAAATCCCAAGAAATTCTTTAAGTATGTAAACAGT
The DNA here is from genome assembly GCA_028564925.1 of Lithobates sylvaticus. NCBI lineage: Eukaryota > Metazoa > Chordata > Amphibia > Anura > Ranidae > Lithobates > Lithobates sylvaticus. Next base: position 651,104,856 of record CM053026.1, read on the forward strand.
AAAAAAGGGAGGACAGACCATATTGGCCCCATAAAGAATGAGGAAGGACATCTGGTTACAAAGGATGGGGAGATGGGCGAAGGTATTGAATTTATTCTTCTCCTCAGTCTTCAAGAGGGAATTGGGGGGCTTCAGTAACCAAAACTGCAGTGTTTATCCTCATGACACATCACAGGAAGCACCTCCATGGTTAACAGAGGACAGAATTAAAATTAGACTTGGGAAACTTAACAAATAAATCACCGGGACCAGATGGCTTGCACCCGAGGGTACTTAGGGAACTCGGTCAAGTAATTGCCAGAACATTGTTCCTAATTTTTACTGACAGTCTACTGACTGGAATGGTACCAGCTGATTGGAGAAAAGCCAATGTAGCACCAATATTTAAAAAGGGCACAAAATACATCCTTAGGAATTACAGACCAGTTAGCCTAACATCAATAGTATGTAAAATCTTGGAGGGGATGATAAGGGACTATATACAAGATTTTAGTAATGAGAACGGTATCATTAGCAGTAATCAGCATGGATTCATGAAGAATCATTCTTGCCAAACCAATCTACTAACCTTCTATGAGGAGGTAAGTTGCCAGCTAGATAAAGGAAGGCCCGTAGACGTGGCGTATCTGAAATTTGCAAAAGCATTTGACACAGTTCCCCATAAACGTTTACTGTACAAAAAAAGGTCCGATGGCATGGACCATAGGGTGAGTACATGAAATGAAAACTGGCTACAAGTGCGAGTTCAGAGGGTGGTGATAAATGTGGAGTACTTGGAATGGTCAAGAGTGGGTAGTGTGGTCCCCCAGGGTTCTGTGCTGGGACCAATCCTATTTAATTTGTTCATAAACGACCTGGAGGATGGGGTAAACAGTTCAATCTCTGTATTTACGGATGATACTAAGTTAAGCAGGGCAATAACTTCTCCGCAGGATGTGGAAACCTTGCAAAACGATCTGAACAAATTAATGGGGTGGGCAACTACATGGCAAATGAGGTTCAATGTAGAAACATTTAAAATAATGCATTTGGGTGGCAAAAATATGAATGCAATCTATACACTCGGGGGAGAAGCTCTGGGGGAATCTAGGATGGAAAAGGACCTGGGGGTCCTAGTAGATGATAGGCTCTATAGTCGCTATACAAGACTCTGGTCCGTCCGCACCTGGAGTATGCTGTCCAGTTCTGGTCACCAGTCCTCAGGAAGGATGTACTGGAAATGGAGCGAGTACAAAGAAGGGCAACAAAGCTAATAAAGGGTCTGGATGATATTAGTTATGAGGAAAGGTTGCAAAACTTATTCTCTCTGGAGAAGAGACGCTTTAGAGGGGATATTATTTCAATATACAAATATCATACTGGTGACCCCATAATAGGGATAAAACTTTTTCGCAAAAGGGAGTTTAACAAGACTTGTGGCCACTCATTAAAATTAGAAGAAAAGAGGTTTAACCTTAAACTACGTAGAGGGTTCTTTACGGTAAGAGCGGCAAGGATGTGGAATTCCCTTCCACAGGCGGTGGTCTCAGCGGGGGGCATTGATAGTTTCAAGAAACTATTAGATATAAGCACCTGAACGACCACAACATACAGGGATATACAATGTAATACTGACATATAATCACACACAAAGGTTGGACTTGATGGACTTGTGTCTTTTTTTAACCTCACCTACTATGTAACTATATGTAACTATGTAACATCAAACCATATTAGAGAATGTACTTTTTGCTGACTATTCTGTGGTCGATAAACAGTCCCAGGTTTCATGATATATGCATGCTACTTTCATGCTCTGTCCTGCTTTACATGGTCTTTGTATGACAGATCTCTGGTGTCATATATTGCCGGACAATCAAGGACAAGCCAGATAATTTCTTCATTTTCATGAAGATCTCACTTTCTTTTGCTGAGCCGCATAATTCCTGCTGTCTGCACATAACTGTATTCTGGACCTTGGGAAGTGAGGTCTTTGGGAGGAGCAGGGATGGGCTTGTCAGTACAGAGCAGAAAAAAAATGTACTGCACATCCTGCAAAGTTGAACCAAGTCATGGTGATTTACATATAGATGCAACTTCAGTGCAGCTTACATTACAGTCAGTGGGACACAAGTTGCACTGAAGTCACCACAAAGTAGTGCAGGAATCTTTTCTGGAGTCGTTGCGACTTGAGTCACACCAATCAGAACTGGGACCATTGAAATAGATGGATTTTGAATTTAGATTTTAACTTTTGGCAGCTTAAGTGAAGAGACCTGATCTTTTAGTTACTAATACAAATTATTACTTTGTACTGAGATATTAAATAAAACTTTAAGTGATCAATGCAGACATACAAAATGTTATGAAATACATGGCAATTTGCAGGAAGGATCTCATTGATACAATATGTGCATGTGTAATGTTATGCTTTCATTTGATTTATTATGGTGGGCCAGTTTGTAAGTTCCACAAATGTGCATTATTTGTCTATTTTTTATTGTGTACAAATATGTGCAAGTTAAATGTACTGTATATACAGAATATAAAACAAGCACATATCTAGTTTTCTGCAAATTCTTAATAAAGCTTACATCATCTATTACAACTGCTAACTTTCAAATGTTGCAAAGTTAAATGTAGTATTAAACTTGTGTTATAAAATTTAAATGTGACCCAGTAAATAAGGAAATTTGTGCTTTATAGGTATACTAATGTTTCCAGTAAATAAGTGACTCTAAGATCAGATCATGATAGAGTAAATGTCATCGTTTGCATAACATTATACATACCTCTGCTCAGCTAATAAAAGGAAATGTAGCAGTAGTTAGACTGAATGGAATTTATGCATCTACATTCATCTGTCTCCAACACAAATCTCCCTGTCAAGTAAGGAAAGACTGGATTTTTAATGTAAATCACCAAAAACAGCCATCTGGTGAATTTCAGAAGTTCAGATCTTCTGCTCTCTGAAAAAGGCGCCAGGCAGGATGATGTACTTCACTGGATGCTGTCAGATGCTATATCCATCAGCACAGGTGGAGATGTCTACAGCAGTTGAGGAACATATTCTCCAGATTTTAAACCATAACTTTTTCCAAGTATGATATAAAATCCAGTAATTTAAAGAAAGCAGCATAAAAAAAAACAACAGAAAAGTACAAAAGTAATAATATACTGTAATATTATATTCTTGCATACATATTATGCTTGGCAGCTAGAGAAAAGTGAACCAGTGAGAATGCATTCAGATTTGCCACTAGATTTGAGGTAGGTGATAGATCTTCATACTTATTAACATGGTTGGCAGCTTCTGAAATAATCAAGAACATGATATGTTGACCTCAACATTATATTATGATATTCTTATTTTTCACAGTAATCCTGTGTATGTGACTCTAAGGACCTGTGTTGACCCAGTGTTGATGGTTGCAGTTTGACATCTGTTTGAGACACTCCTGAGATAATTAAAAAAATCACTGATGAATTTGAACTGCAGTTGACCTCCTTCAGACGTAGATTTGATCTGCCTTGACATCCCTTTAAACAAAGGGGCTGATTTACTAAGAAGAATGCGTTGCGCCAGTTTATACCTTAATTGGTGCGCTGGAAAAGTCATTAACCGAACGTGTGAACCGGCGCCCTTTGAAGCGCAAAACGATAATAAATATGTAAACTGCAACTGGTGCTAGGGTAACCGCTGTTTTCTCATTGATAATAGCGCACGCCCAATAAAATTGGTTAATTTCATCTCATTGGATGTGTCTTGTTAGGCAATTAGAAGGTGTTCTCAGTTAATTAACCCTTTTGATGCTAATCTCATTCCTATTACTTCTAATATATCTTTGAAATGTGTTTTTTTTTTTTTTCTATTTTTACCCAAATCTTTCAATACATTACAAAGAACAGAGAAGTGTTTCTAAACCCAATAAATTAATATTTTGAGATATTGATCTTTAAAGGTGAACATACACTGCAATCAGTTAGATCTTAAAAAAATTGATTTAGTGCAAGAGCCTGTTTGATTTCCTATAATTTGAATTAATTGTTCAAGTGCTTCTTCCTACCGTATTACCTATTTTGCCAAAATATCGAGTTGTACAGAGATTGGCCAATCAGATTGCATAGTGCATGACGATCTTAAAGTGGTGTTTCCACCAAAATGACAACATTAATTGGATAAAAAAAAAATTTCACTTACCTATTTCTCCCTGTTGCTAGGTGGTCCCACGAAATCTGCCTCTTCCTCAGCCCAGGCTAGAAACGTCACTACCCCTCGGCAGTCAGTCATCTGGGACACGTGACAGGTCCCAGATGACTGTGCGGCGTATCACGATGTGTGGCGCCGCTCGCGCATGTGCAGTGGGTGCCCGGCTGTGAAGCCACAGCCGGGTGCCCACAGTAAGGATGCCGGCACCGCGAGCGGAGCGGGGAACAAGGGAGGGCTTCATTCCCCCCACATCGCTGGGCCCTGGGACAAGTAAGTGTCCGATTCTTAAAAGTCAGCAGCTGCAGTAATTATAGCTGCTGACTTTAAAAAAAAAATGTTGATGGGCACATCTCTTTAAGTGCCAAATTTGGATTGTAGATGTGCCATGACCCGCTTGTGTTTTCCTAATGATATTTCTTGGGCATTATACAAGGCACATGAGAAACCACCTTTTTTCAAGACATGCTAGAGTGATCAGGAATCTTCAAACTACGGCTCTCCAGCTGTTGCAGAACTACACATCCCATGAGGGATTGTAAAACTCTCACATTCACAGACCTGACTAGGCATGATGGGAATTGTAGTTCCTGAACAACTGGAGGGCCATAGTTTGAAGACCCCTGTGCTAGACCATTATTATGCCTCCAGAATTGGGAGTGTGGCATCTACCCAACTTCTCTCTGCTGGTGGACACAAGAACCTACATCTATAGATATATATTAGGGCAGCACAGTGGTGTAGTGGTTAGCACTTTCACCTAGCAGCAAAAAGGGACACTGGTTCAAATCCCACCTGTGACACCATCTGCCTGGAGTTTGCATGTTCTTCCTGTGCCCAAGTGGGTTTCCTCCAGGTACTCCAATTTCCTTCCACACTCTAAAAACATGCTGGTAGGTAAATCAGATCCTGTCTAAATTGGCCCTAATATGTATGAATGTGTGTTAGGGACCCCCACAAACACCACCCCATGTTAAAAAATAAATAAAATAAAAAATTGCAAATAAGGATCATCACTTTCTCAGAGAGCAGGGTATGGTGGTGGGAAGAAATTAGCAGCAGTACAAGCTACTTCTTGTAGGGGCATGATGTAATTCCTGTGTGCTGACCACTGCTTCCAGAAACCAGATATGCACCACGGGTACATACCTCCGCACACACAGCAGTTGCACATCTCACATACACAGCGGTTGCACATCTAGCTGCAGGAACCCAATTTTTAGGGAAATTAATAGTAAAGTGGATGCAGATTTCCAGGACTGTACTAACAAATGTTTCTAGTGAAAGGCAACTGGTGTTTTCTATTAAACAAGGTCTAAATGGACCATTGACATGCATCACAGTTGAACTTAGGAATGTGTCTTTGCAAAGTTAAACACATTTAAATCCTTTCTTATTTTTGCTTGAGGATAGAGGGCAGAGGTATTAGAAGTCTTGTCAGTTTTTGGGGATGTCGGCACCCCTGATAGGGTGAAGACACCTCCCAAATATTGCCACTTTCTCCTTCAAATTTATTCACTTCCCATCACATAGCCAAACAGGAAGTGAGGGAAAAATCCTACCAATGTCTTTCCTTGGGAACACACAGGTCAATCTAAATAGCTTCCACATTAGGTAAATTGCACTCTAGCATCTTGCTCTGTACAGCCCAAATTATTAGGTATCTTGGACTTTGGGGTTTATTTACTAAAGGCCCCCCCTCTTTTCCTGTGGCCTGCCAGGTTGCGTGCTTGGATAAAGGTCTGGTATAGATTTTGGGGGGACCCCTACGCCATTTTTTTATTTGGCGCAGGGTTCCCCTTAATTTTTTTTTTGAATTTTGATTCAGGGTTCCCCTTATTATTCATACCAGACCCAAATGGCCTGGTAATGGAAGGGGGGGTCCCCATGCTCTTTTTTTCAATTATCTGTATCTATATTGCTGAGACCCGACAATACATTACAGCCGTGATCAGTTTTAAATGACAATTTTTCCTTTAGAAATGTAATTTTGCTGTGGTACTGTTCTAAACACAGGAAAAATGTGCCACTTTACAGGCATACTATAGACACCCCCCCGGCACGATATTTAAAGGAAAATTTAATTTTTATTGTTTCACTTTAAACATTAAAAGAAATCACTGCTCCCGAACAAATGGCCATTTTTAAAAAAAATGTTTGCATTGATACATGTCCCCTGGGACAGGATCCAGGCCCCCAACACTTTTTATAACAATAATTTGCATATAAGCCTTTAAATTTAGCACTTTTGATTTTTCATGTTAGTATCCATAGACTTTAACGGTGCTCCGGCAGCTTTTGAATTTGCCGTGAACACCACATTTTGTTTGCTGTATGGCAAACAGGGGAACACCCGATGTTAAAGTCGAACTTACGCTTAACTTGAACACCGGGCTCATCCCTAACCATGTCCATAGTGGCACATTGTTTACATTTTCCCATGTGCCGAGATCGCTATAGTAAATGGGGAATTTGCGCTCTGTTCCCGGTGCACCATTTCGTAAATATAAAAATGTACGTTGAGCCTCGCTGTGCACCTCTGGTGATGGTGCACGGCTTTCGTAAATCAGCCCCAAAGCCTTTATGCCTGGGAGGCAGGAGGGACTGTCTGATCACATAACCACTGTGATTGACTGTAGTAGTAGTAACAGGATCAGGAGCTTTTCCCACCAGCTCTCAGTTATTACGAGAGACTGGGAATTGTCTATGACAGCAGAGTCACTGTACTGGGAGCACACAGTGAGTGTGTTTTCAGCACATAAACCTCAGCCACGGACACATATGTGTGGGTGTGGAAGTGCACCCCCTTTGCTGCCGCACATACCTGTATGTGTTATGTGGGTGGCAAGAGATTATAGTAGTTTTTGTGCTTTACTATAGACTTTTGTGGCGAGAGAAGTGAATAAAAAAAAAAAAGGATTGAAGTCATTATCACTTGTAATAAATATACAAATTTTCAATATTTAATAGCATTGAAAAGATTTCTACTTTAAAGCAGATTTCCTCCCAAAAATGGAACTTCCGCTTTAAGGGAGGTGACCCCCTGACATGCCACATTTGGCATGTCATTTTTTAGGGGGGGGGGCAGTACCCTCTTTTCAGAGGGTCCCAGCTCCCACTTTCTCGTGGCACACCGGAAGAGAGATCACCTCTCCCCCTCGGCAATCATCTGGGACATGTCACAGGTCCCTGATGATTGCCCGGCCAGTAACGGCGCGGTTTGTACATGTGCAGTGGGTGCCCGGCTGTGAAACCACAGCCGGGCGGGCGCCCAAACTCACAATGCCGGGGCCGCAGAGAGGAGGGGGAGACGAGCGGGGCTTCACTCCCCCTCATCGCTGGACCCTGGGACAGGTAAGTGTCCGATTATTAAAAGTCAGCAGCTGCAGTATTTGTAGCTGTTGACTTTAAATGTTTTTTTTCTTTTTTTAGCAGAACTCCACTTTAAGCTTCACTCCATAGCTAGACACTGTGTGTGGATAGTGTTTTATTAAAACAGAAACCTCACCATTAGTTTTTGCAAATATTTAATTGAAATGGACCTGGTCTTGTCTTCTTTCCCTCCAAGTGGCAGCCACCTACCATAATAATTTCCTTCTGTCATTGCTTCCAAGTTCTTGACTGTACTATGCTGTTTTCTTACATTCATTAACACTAGTGTAACCTGCCCTCTTTAACCGCTTCAGTATTAGGCATTTTACCCCCTTCCTGCCAAGGCCATTTTCCAGCATTCAGTCCTGTTACATTTGAATGACAATTGCACGGTCATGCAACACTGTACCCATATGAAATTTTTATAATTTTTTTTTTCACACAAATAGAGCTTTCTTTTGAGGGTATTTAATCACCACTTGTTTTTTTCATTGTTTGCTAAATAATAAAAAAACATTTTGAAAAGAAAATGTGTTTTTCTTAATTTCCGTTATAACATTTTTCAAATAAATAATCTTTAGGTCAAAATGTATTCTGCTACAAAATAACCCAAATCAGTGTATCTTATTTAGTCTGTAGCAAAATCAGTCCCCAAATTATGGTGTGTGAAAGGTTATGCTAAGCATCCATCTTGTTTTGTTTCGGCCATCTTATATACACAAGCTTCCATTTTACAATATATGTACAGTTTGAATACCTCTTTAGCTTTCCAGAAATCTGTGTCTGCATGAGTTCTTGTACATGAACTGTTTCACACGCTTCTTATCTAGGTTTTCACATTCTCTTGTATTCAGCAGCCAGAGAACAAAGAACAAAGGCTACTTGTTTTGACCAGTTGTAACTGCATATGAAATTAATATCTACTGCACATGTTTTATTATGAATATTCTGTGTGACTTGTAATTTGCTATAAAAACACTAGGATGCGCATCAAATACAGACAATTCCCAGAACATAATATCGATTGCGTGTCATTTGTTCTTGGGACTTGACTCCAGATATATCTGAAATTACACAATACATCGATCCGAGGTCTGAGAGGTTAAGGGACCACCCTAGACACAGGATTAACCCTTACAGTGTATATATATATAAAAATTGATCATGTACTCACATCTCATTTCTTGAAGCCCAAAAATGCCAGAACATTACAAATACCCCAAATTACCCCTTTTTCAGAAAATAGACAGTCCAATGTATTTACCAAGAGTCATGGCAAGTTTTTTAAGTTGTAATTTTTTGGAAAATTAAGAAATGTAAAAAACAAAAAATAAATTTATTTTGTTACATACTGTCACAGGTGCAGCACAGCGTTATCATATAACAGGCATGGAGTTGATCAGGGACACTGATTGGTGACAGTATGTAATAATACATTTTTTTAAACCACTTCAGCTCCGGAAGGTTTTACCCTCTTCCTGACCAGGCCATTTTTTGCAATACAGCACTGCGCTGCTTTAACTGACAATTGCGTGGTCGTGCAACACTGTACCCAAATAAAATTGATGTCCTTTTTCTCCAAAAATAGAGCTTTCTGTTGGTGGTATTTGATCACATCTGCAGTTTTTATTGTTTGCACTATAAACAAAAAAAGACTAACAATTTTGAAAAAAAAATATAATATTTTTTACATTCTGCTATAAAAGACATCCAATAAAATTTAAATAAAAATCAAATTTCTTCATAAATTTAGGCCAATATGTATTCTGCTCTATATTTTTTAGGTTAAAAAAATAAAATAAAATCACAATAAGTGTATATATTGATTGGTTTGCACAAAAGTTATAGCGTCTACAAACTATGGGAAACGTTTATGGACTTTTTATTTTTTTTATTGTTTTTAACAGCTGTGATCAGCGGTTTTTAGCAGGACTGTGTCAAATTCGGTGGACAAATCTCACACTATGTGACACTTTTTGGGGACGAGTGACATCAATACAGTGATCAGTGCTAAAAAAAAATATACACTGTCACTGTATAAATGATACTGGCAGGGAACGGGTTAACATCAGGGGCGATCAAAAGGTTAAGTGTGCTCCAAGGGAGTGCTTTCTAACTGTGGGGGGAATGCTGTGACTGGAGGAAAACAGAGATCTCCATTTTCCTCCATCACAGAAGGGCGTGTTGTTTACATAGACAGACCGCCGTTCTTCCTTTCCTGTGAGCGATCATAGGTGGTGGTTAAGTGGTTCATTTTTACATTTTTTATTTTTATTTTTTATGATTTCTTTTTAACACACTGTGACCAGAGCAATACAGTGTTACCATAGTACCACTGTACTACTCTGGAAAAAATGATCAGCATTTCATTTTTTTACACATTATGGTTGTTTGGACCAGTGAATTTCGCTGATAAAGGCAACCATTTTTACTGAATGAAACTGGTTCATGCAGTGTCTTTTGTTGTGATTCGCTGTGATTGGCCAAAGCTAATCACATTGTACAGATGGGCTGTGATTGGCTCTGTCTGTACCATGTGATCACTGTGACCAATCACAGCTAGCAACATAATTGTATACAATGGATGGCATGAAAGGAAGCCATCTATTTTTCACAACTGTCATGTGATCTGCTGTGATTGGTCACAACGATCACATGGTACTGTAAGCAGACCAGTGCAGTGATCAGTTATCGACTGTACCAGGTGGACACAGCCAGTGATAGATTGTGCCGCTGCACAGCACCGTGGCCAAGCATGAGGCACATTCAAGGAAGACATCATATGATGTTGTCCCAGAACAACAGTGCTCCCACCTGACCATCATTGAGTCCGTTTAGGCACAGTCAGAACTAGTTTGCTAATGAGGTATTGTGACCTCTAATGTCTGTAGGTAGGGTATTATTATTTTTGAGTCATATTTTTTACTGGAATCAGCTATTATGTACAAATGGCCCTGGTGAAGAGGGAGGTTGTTTGGCCCCTGAAATGCATTGGTTCTATTCTGCTATGAATGAATTCTATCATTAAATTACCTTACACTCTGTGTGTCCGTTTTGTGCTCTCATTGGATGGTATGTTTGAAGATCTTCATTGTGTCACCCTGCCTGGCACCTCACAGCTTTCGCAGAAAAAGTCTAGGCCACGTAGAGCTCCTACTGCAAATGCATGTCACCCACCCTGTGTGTTCCATTTACTAGAGCTGTACTGCTCACGACAGCTGGGGCCCACCAAGAATATGGAAGAGTCATAGAAATTAATAGAAAGTTACAGATCGTGCTTGTGGCACCAATGCCGGGGGTTGCCTACCCCTGGTATATACAGTATATGTCCATCAGAGAAAAGTGTTTTATTTTAGAATGATAGATGACACACAGTAGAACATTGTATCTCATTTAGTGTATTCAAGTATCCTTGCAAGGTTTTGTTTTTCCTGCTGTATGAGATATGTGCTGCAACTGCCAGCTCATGCTTTATTCAATTGCTTGCCAAACGCGACAAAAAATTAATTCAATACAGATGCTAAACTGTATCAAGCGCAATATTCTGTTGTTCCAACAGATGCTAAATTGTCAAAAAATGAAACATAAATAGTATTATTTGAATGTAAATAATTAGCTGCAATGAGCACTTTTACTTACAATGCGTTAACAAAAGCGACAGAACAACTTAGTGAAAACAGTATCAATTATATTGTTTATTGGAGGTAGGAACCAAGCATCTATAAAATGTATGTATGCAGTATCCTACAAATAGAGACAAGAATAATTAGAAGAAAAACCCTATTTTGTTTATTGTTGTAGAAGTTTTTTTTAGAATACAATAGTCAGTCATTTTTTAATCTAGAGAGTTGAACAATCTGGACTCACATGGCAAGTATGATGAACTTTAAGGCTACATGCATTCACCCATGCAGCATAAATATACTTCATATTTCTGGTGTGCCAAATGTCCTAGAGCTTTGTAAAGTCCTCCATAGACATAAATGGGTGAATGCAGCTGTATGCAGAAATCTTCAGTGTCCTTACGCTGCATGGACAAATGGGCCCATGTGCATGTAACTTAAAGAATAATTCCAGGGGAAAAAAATTGCCCAATGCAGTAAGGCTGCAAAGGTTAACTGCTTGTTTTTGTCTAGGGATGAGGAGAGCAGATATATACTTATCTAGTCTGCCAATCCTCCAAGTGCAAGACCTGTTCCTGCTGCTGCTGCCCCCAGCACGCTAGCGGTCTTGTGCATGGACTGTTCCTGACACCATCACACTCATAGACCACCTCTGGATGTGAGAAAGGCAGGAATAGTCCACCTCTGGATGTGGGGAGCACTGTTTTGGGTAAGTATAGCCTTTCTGTGTACCCCTGGACAAAACGATCAGTTAACCCATGCAATGCTTAGAGGTAATTTAGAACATATATCGATCAGCCATAATATTATGACCAATGACACGTAAAGTGAATAACATCATAGTTACATAGTTGGCCAGGTTGAAACAACACACATGGACACAAGTCCATCCAGTTGAACCATAAAAAAAAAAAAAAGTCATACAATCCCATAGACACAATCCTATACCCACAGTTGATCCAGAGGAAGCGAACAACCCCAGCAAAGCAAGATGCAATTTGCTACAGCAGGGAAAGAAAGGCAATGGGATATTTCCTGGATCACATTTACCTATAAATGTTAGTACCCAGTTAAAGTGGTTGTAAACCCTTACAAACCACTTTGACCTACAGGTAAGCCTAGATTAAGGCTTACCTGTAGGTCCAATAAATATCTCCTAAACCTACATGGTTTAGGAGATATTTAGAAAAGAAAAGGCACCGCTATCTAAGGCGCATGCGCCGTAGACAGTGGCGCGCAGGCGCACTGAGCATGCCGAGATCACGGTGATATGCCGCTCTCATGCGCATGTGCGGGAGAGACGTCATCGCCGCTCCAGCGAATGACAGCGCTGGAGCGGCGAGACCCGGAAGTCACTCCGGGTTTGATGGCGGCGCAGAAGATCGTGGATGAGGACCGCTTCGGGGGCTTTGTTCTCAGGTAAGTCATTCATAATGAGCTAGTATGCATACTAGCTCATTATGCCTTTGCCTTGCAGGTTCCGTTTTTTTTTTTTTTTTTTTTTTTTTTAACTGAGCTGGACAGAACCACCTCTGGAGGGAGTCTATTCCACATTTTCACAGCTCTTATTGCGAAGAAACCTTTCCGTATTTGGAGATGAATTTTCTTTTCCTCCAGATGTAAAGAGTGGCCCCTTGTCCTCTGTGATGACCTTAAAGTAAATAACATTGATTGTCTCATTACAATGGCACCTGAAAGTGGGTGGTATATATTAGGCAGAAAGTGAACATGTTGCCCTGAAGATGATGTGTTGAAAGCAGAAAAAAAAAAGGGCACGTGTAAAGATTAAGGATTTCAGCAACTTTGAAGAGCATCTCCTAAACTGCAGTTCTTGTGGGATGTTCCCTATCTGCTGTGGTCCGGACCTACCAAAAGTGTTCCAAGGAGGTAAAACCAGCAAATCTGTGACAGGGTCATGAGTGGCCAGAGCTCATTGATGCACATGAGGAGCAAAGGCTGGCCCGTGGATTCTGATTCAATAGAGAGCTACTGTAGCTCAAATGGCTGAAAAAGTTAATGCTGGTTCCAATATAAAGGTGTTAGAGTACACAGTGCATCAAAGTTTGTTGGTGCTGAACCGGGCAGGGTGCTTAAGCTGACCCATGTCCACAGCTGAAAGTGCCTACAATGAGCAAATCAGCATCAGAACTGGACCATGGAGCAATTGAAGAAGGTGGCCTGGTCTGATGAAGAATGGTTTGAGAAACACGACAAGTTTAAGATGTTGATATATTGGCCTCTACTTGGGAAAACCGCTCGTCTGTATGCTGTTCCAACAGACCAAAAACGACGCATGCTCTGAAGCAAGTACGAGACGACACCTATTGGCTACAGGCTATTGAACTTCCTTTTTCTAGTCCCGTTGTACATGTTGTACGTCACCGCATTCTAGACCGTCGGACTTTGATGTGATCGTGTGTAGGCAAGACAGTTTCAGCAGAACTCCGTCGGAACTCCGTCGGAAAAACCTTCAGAGTTTTTTTCCGACGGGAAAGCTGGCCGTGTGTACGCGGCATTACTGATGGCTTGGTGTCAGATTCCATAGCATACCTTCAGAGGTCTAGTGGAGTCCTCGTCTCAAAGGGTTATGGTGGGTAGTCGTAATGTAATGGCTAATTTTTATTAAACTGAAAATAGGTTTCATACTTCAATAGGAGCAAAACCATTTTTGAAATTTACTTGTGAAAGGATTCATAGAAAAGCTGAAACTTCGTTTTTTGTTTTATGTGTAAGGCAGCAACACATATTTGCAATCTACTCTCCTGGAGTAAGAAAAAGGAGTTTGCTACTCCACCCATGTGATAGTGTTGGTGATTGGACACCCAGTGATGTAATAGGGAGGAGGCAGGGAAAGCCATGAATTAAACATTACACAGGGCTTTTTTGTTGCACCCAGAGTCTTATTGGAGATTTGAAGGAGATACAGAAAGGTTTGTATAAGCAGTTGGTGGGGTCTTCATTAAGTGAATCATGTACAACAGGGATCCTCAAACTACGGCCCTCCAGCTGTTGCGGAACTACACATCCCATGAGGCATTGTAAAACTCTGACATTCACAGACATGACTAGGCATGATGGGAATTGTAGTTCCTGAACAACTGGAGGGCCATAGTTTGAAGACCCATGATGTACATGGTCAGAATGACTCTTATCTCCACTGGCTTGAATGTGAGCTAGGAAGGAGTATCAAAACTCAAAAACAAAAATGCATTATATTGCAGCTTACCAATTCTTAGATGTGGTGGCTGCATTTGTTTTATTTTTAGGATGTTTCTCCCTTTATTTTTACCTGGTGATCTGGTCAGTAAACCCAACCATACATGAATTGAAAATTCAGCTAGTTCAGCAGGGAACGACTGAGTTTCAAACCATGTATGGGCAGGGTGGTTGCACAGACATTGATCGTCCGATCATCTTCTGTACAACATCCCTGTTGTTAAATTTTCGCTCAATCAGCATGCCCCGGCCGTAGCTGGCAGCACTGATCAGTGTAATCCAAAGGTGGGAAAGTCTCCCTGCTGTCAGAATACAAAGGCACAATGGGAGGGTTTGTGGATGTGGGGACTAAGTCTTTTTTTTTTTTTTTCATTCAACTGGTTGAACAAAAAAAATAAAATAATTATCTATGGGTTGCCCAAGTCTGTTATTTTTCAACTTATTTTAACAGAACAAGCTGTCCACGCAAAGTAGCAGTTAGAAAGTTGAGACAACCCAGTAAACAATGAAAAGGGTGTTTATATTTTATTCATTTAAGTTAAACCTTTTGCTGGTGCTGTAAAGATGGTCATTACTAGGGATGAGCCGAACACCCCCCCGTTCGGCTCGCACCAGAACCCGCGAACGGACCTAAAGTCCGTGCGAGCTTTAGAACGCTATTAGTTATAATGGATGCGAACGTTCGAAATTAAAAGTGCTCATTTTAAAGTCTAATATGCATGTTAATGTCATAAAAAGTGTTTGGGGACCTGGGTCCTGCCCCAGGGGACATGTATCAATGCAAAATTTTTTTTTAAAAACGGCCGTTTTTTCAGGAGCAGTGATTTTAATAATGCTTAAATTGAAACAATAAAAGTGTAATATTCCTTTAAATTTCGTACCTGGGGGGTGTCTATAGTATGCCTGTAAAGGGGCGCATGTTTCCCGTGTTTAGAACTGTCTCTGCGCAAAGTGTCATTTTTGAAAGTAAAAAAGCTATTTAAAATCACTCGCGGCTAATGTTAATTCACGGCTCCCGTAACACAGAGAACAGTGATTCATTGAAACTCATTCATAAAAAAAAGTCATTGATAAAAAATAAAAAAAAAATAAAAAAAATGAAAAAAAAAAAAGCGTAGGGGTCCCCCCAAATTCAATAACCAGGCCCTTCAGGTCTGGGATGGATATTAAGGGGAACCCCAGCCAAAAAAATAAATAAATAAATGGCGTAGGGTCCCCCTCAAAATCCATACCAGACCCTTGAGGTCTGGTATGGATTTTAAGGGGAACCCTAGCCAAAAAAAATGGCGTGGGGTCCCCCTCAAAATCCATACCAGACCCTTATCCGAGCACGCAACCTGGCAGGCCGCAGGAAAAGAGGGGGGACGAGAGCAGCCCCCCCTCTCGCCTGAACCGTACCAGGCCACATGCTCTCAACATTGGGAGGATGCTTTGGGGGTCTAAGACCCCTAAAGCACCTTGTCCCCATGTTGATGAGGACAAGGGCCTCTTCCCCACAACCCTGGCCGGTGGTTGTGGGGGTCTGCGGGCGGGGGGCTTATCGGAATCTGGAAGCCCCCTTTAACAAGGGGACCCCCAGATCCCGCCCCCCCCCCCTGTGTGAAATGGTAAGGGGGTACAAAAGTACCCCTACCATTTCACCAAAAAAGTGGCAAAAATGGTAAAAATGACAGGAGACAGTCTTTGACAATTCCTTTATTAAAATCTTCTTTCTTCATCCTTCGGATTCTTCATCTTCTCCTTCCTTCATCTTCTTCCATCTTCTTCTTCCATTTTCTTCTTCCTCCGATCCGCTTCTTCTTGCGCTGGTCTTCTCGTCCTTCTCGTCCGGCATCTTCTTCCGTCGGCGTCGGTGTCGGTGTCTTCTTGGGCCGCTCCGCGCAATGGGAGGCTCCCGCTGTGTGAGGCTCCGCTCCATCTGACAGGTCTTTTAAAACGGAGGGCACCTGGTGACCCCGCCCCCCTCTGACGTCATGGGGAAAGCCATCATGGAATTCCCCATGACGTCCCTGTGCGTCAGAGGGGGGGGTCACCAGGTGCCCTCCATTATAAAAGACCTGTCAGACGGAGCGGAGCCTCACACAGCGGGAGCCTCCCATTGCGCGGAGCGGCCCAAGAAGAGACAGAGACACCGACACCGACGCCGACGCCGACGGAAGAAGATGCCGGAAGAGAAGGACGAGAAGACCAGCGCAAGAAGAAGTGGATCGGAGGAAGTAGAAAATGGAAGAAGAAGATGAAGGAAGGAGAAGATGAAGAAACCGAAGGATGAAGAAAGAAGAAAGAAGATTTTAATAAAGGAATTGTCAAAGACTGTCTCCTGTCATTTTTACCATTTTTGCCACTTTTTTGGTGAAATGGTAGGGGTACTTTTGTACCCCCTTACCATTTCACACAGGGGGGGGCCGGGATCTGGGGGTCCCCTTGTTAAAGGGGACTTCCAGATTCCGATAAGCCCCCCGCCCGCAGACCCCCACAACCACCGGCCAGGGTTGTGGGGAAGAGGCCCTTGTCCTCATCAACATGGGGACAAGGTGCTTTAGGGGTCTTAGACCCCCAAAGCATCCTCCCAATGTTGAGGGCATGTGGCCTGGTACGGTTCAGGCGAGAGGGGGGGCCGCTCTCGTCCCCCCTCTTTTCCTGCGGCCTGCCAGGTTGCGTGCTCGGATAAGGGTCTGGTATGGATTTTGAGGGGGACCCCACGCCATTTTTTTGGGCTAGGGTTCCCCTTAAAATCCATACCAGACCTCAAGGGTCTGGTATAAATTTTGAGGGGGACCCTACGCCATTTTTTTTTTTTTTTTTTTTTTGGCTGGGGTTCCCCTTAATATCCATCCCAGACCTGAAGGGCCTGGTTATTGAATTTGGGGGGACCCCTACGCATTTTTTTTTTGTTTTTTATTAATGAATGACAGCTCTCTGTGTTACAGGAGCCATCAATTCATTAGCCGCGAGTGATTTAAATAGCTTTCTTCCTGCAAAAATGACACTTTTTTGCAGGGAAAGTTCTAAGCACAGGAAACCTGCCCTCCTTCACAGGCCACCTATAGACACCCCCCAGATGTGATACTGCAATGCTGTTCTAACAGCATGCACACACATATCCCCAGAAATAAAGCACATATTGTTGTCAGCAGTCAGCAGCACACTGACACTGTCTGAAACATAATATGCGAGGCCGCCGGCGCGGCGGCCTCTTATACCGTGGGGCGTGTACTAAAGCCCCTGAGCTATAATTGGCTACAGGCATCCTGCCTGTAGCCAATTATGGCTCTCCTCGCTGCCGGCGCTGTGATTGGCCAAGCATGCGGGGTCACAGTGCATGCCTGGCCAATCATCAGCCAGCATTGCACTGCGCGGGCCGCAATGCATTGCGGGGCCGCTCGCATCACACGAATTTGATGCGAGCGGCCCCAATAGTTCTGGGCTCGCCGAGCGAGCGAACACCCGGTGCTCGATTCGAACATGGGTTCGAATCGAACACCGGGCTCATCCTTAGTCATTACGGATGAGCTCAATGTTTAAGACGAACGTAAGTTCAACTCGAACATTGATAGTGTGTGATTGTGGACAGAGATAGATTGAGCTAGATTAGGCAGGCAGGTTAGTTAGTTAGTTAGTGGCAGTGTATTTAATATTATATATATATATAATATATATATATATATATATATATATATAATACATATATACACATACACCCATATATACAAACACACACACAGTCTAGTATATATATATATATATATATATATACACACATACACATACTCTGCATTTAGTGTAGACTAGATATTCAGTGTAGACTCTATATTCAGTCAGTGCAGGCAGTGTATTATATATAACACAGTGTATTGAAGGGGTTAAGGGGAACCCTGTGCCAAAATTTTAAAAAATGGCGTGGGGTACCCCCAAAATACATACCAGGCCCTTCAAGTCTGGTATAGATTTTAAAGGGGAACCCCCCGCCAAAATGTAAAAAACAAAATGATGGGGGCCTCATTTCCCCAACCCTTTCCCTGTGGTTGTGGGGGTGTGCGGGTGGGGGGGGGGCTTATTGGAATCAAGGGGGCCCCCAGATCCCGCCCCCCCATGAATGGATATGGCCATGATAGACATTGCGGGACACTTTTTTTTTTTTAATAAAGGAATTGTCAAAAATTGTCTCCTGTAGTTAGGGGTTAAAACCGCCCCGCTAGTGGCCGAATAACACTGCTAAAATAGCGCCGCTTTACCGCTGACGCCGGCCCCGGCTCAGTGTGAAAGCCGTCTAACTGTTTTGGGAACATTAAATCAATGGGTTCAGTTCCACTTTAACATATTTTATTTCTTTCTTTTATTATATATTGTTTTGCATATATCAGTGGGAAATGGGGATACAGAGGATACAGAGGATACAGACACACATTCTAAGAATTTTATGGCAACAGTCTAGCTGAGGGGATTCCACTCTTCAGAAGGGTTCCCATTTGGTGATTGTTCATTACAAAGAGTGGTTTTAACAGATTAAGCAACATGATGTAAATTATTACAGGAGTAGGGAGTGTGAGTGGACTTTGGAAAATTATTATTCTGCCATATCAGCATCAAAATAACTTTAAGGCATTAAACTATTTTTCATAAAACTTGGTTTAGAAGTGATATATTTTTTTAATCTTAGATAAATTTAATTAGTAAATAGATTTTCAGTGCAAAAACGTATTCTTACCTGCCCCTTTGTATAATCTTCTTTAACTTGCAGAACAAAGTCACCCAAAGAATCTTTGCCTAATACCCTCTTCCGGGTGTGTTAGTTGCCTGTGTCTATTGCTGTGTGCTTAGATTTCATCCTCCAGACCCAATGCCCCTACAGGTTTTAAAAGCTAAGTTTACCTTTTTTTAAATAAAATCCAGCTCCCCTATGTACCAAAATATTAATAATGTATAAGCTTTCTTTGATTTTGAGAACAAGGCCTTACCTTAGGCATTGCTGTATTTCTTAGAAAGCTTCCGAGACTCCCTGGTATACA
The DNA here is from genome assembly GCA_028564925.1 of Lithobates sylvaticus. Taxonomy (NCBI): domain Eukaryota; kingdom Metazoa; phylum Chordata; class Amphibia; order Anura; family Ranidae; genus Lithobates; species Lithobates sylvaticus. The sequence goes on from CM053026.1 coordinate 651,124,262, forward strand.
GACAGAGACAGAAAAACCAGTAAGACACAGGAAGGAGTTTACCAACTGATCTCATTAGCACCCAGCAGCTAAGTTTTCACAGCATCCCCGGCATCTCTCCATGTGTGCATTTGCCTTGCTTCCCCAGTGTCCCTTCAGACAGGCTCAGGCTGCATGCTAAACTCCCTGGCGCCACATGCTGCCCGCAGAACACCCCTGATCTAGTGCAAGGGCCTGCCTGAATGGATACAGAGTGAATGGATAGATGGTGTGTCCTCCTATTATATAGTTTTGGTGAATCTAAAGGAGATTGTACAGAGATTGTACAATCAGATTGCATGGTGTATTTATACACCTAAAATTACTTAGTTGTGCTTTCAGTGTCATTAATTGTTAACAGGACACCAAACACAGAAGCAAACACACATTTTTCCACATGAGAAAATGGTCACAAACACAATAAAAAACATGCAACATACAGCAAGCCAAAATGTGCCATGAGCTACTTTACTATGTGTACTGCAGCCCATTGAAATAAATAGACTTCTCTATGTGTGTCACAGGAATAATGAGCCAATAAACATGCACTCCCATTATCTAGGTGTGAATGGGGCCTGAAAGTGAAATTGGTATGTTTATACAAGAAATATGAGGCTCTAAATGTATAACAAACTTCACAGAAAATGCGTGCTTTGCCAGAAACACTGAAATGTGCACCGTGCTTGTGTTGTCATTACATGTTAAAGTCACCCAAGTGTGGCAAACACACCAAAAACTGTGGTAATATACCATGCTCTGGTCCAAAAAAGTCCTGGAGCTTCTCTGCAGCAATTGTCATGTGTAGGGCTGTACATTCAAGTAAATGGGCTGCCCTATGTGTGATGAGTGAAAACGCTCCAAAACACCCAAAACAAATGCATTCTGGAATGTGATTTTTTGCTATGTGGAGATGTGAACAAGGCCAGACAACTGAGTGTCTCCGTCCACTCCCTCTTATGTATTTGTGTAAAGATAGGCATACACTATGCAATCTAATTGTACAATCTCTGTACAATTTCCTTTAGATGTTCCTATGGTATAGGAGGACACACCTGAACAATCCATTCAATTTGTATTAAATCAGACAGCAGATGTCTCCTGTGAGGTGTGGGAGTCACACCGATCTCCTTTGTATAGATTTTTAGCTGACAGCCTCTTCCCAGCTGTTCTGTGTGCTCCTCCACCGGCCCCCTACGTGTCCTTCTCCGCCCCGTGTTTTCCTCCACCCCACCTGTCCTTCTCCTCCAACCCACCTGTCCTTCTCCTCCAACCCACCTGTCCTTCTCCTCCACCCCCTCATCCCCCGCAGCTGGCTCCCCTCCTCTCACGCCGTCTGTGGGGGGGAACTGTCAGTAATTGGACACAGTGATAGAGATTGCTCCTGTGTCCTGTGACAACTGAGCAGAGTAAACTCTGTTTACTCTGCTCAGTTTATGAATGAACAGGAGCCTCTGTCTCCTGTTCATTCATATTTAGTGCTGAGAAAGGGAATCTGTGAAGTGAATAGCCTCAGATGATACATAGAGGTGAAACAAATCCTCCTACATAGGTTTTACTTGTTTATCTGCAGTATTCTCCTCACCCCTTCAAAAGGGCCGAAAAGTGTTAAAAAATGTTTTTCTTCTGTTATGAGCACAAAAGAGGGGCAGAGAGGCTGCAGTAACAGCGTGTGAGAGCTGATTGGAGGAAAGACACCCCCCCCCCCCTCCACACAGCAATAGACAGGCTGTCTGATGAGCTCTCCCCCAACCACACCCCACCCAACCATTCAAAGAACTTATCAGAAGTCATTAATGCTGATAACAGAGGAATGAAGCACCAGAGAGAGACAACAGTTAGAGTTGATAAGTAAACACTACAGATGTATGTGCTTTGCTCAGATTCCATGATTGAGATTTATAACCACTTTAAAGCTAAACTCCAAGATTTATCTTTTTTTGTTTAACTTACTTTGGTCCAGTTTGTTTACATCTACATCTTGGAGCACCAGGACGATGTAATCCACAAAATGACTCTTACAAATTTGCTTTTGAAAACTTCATTTTTTGCCACACATTTTTGGGAAATGTGGAAAGAAAATTAAAATTTATTTTTTGAACACGAAGTTGTCAATTTATAAGATATTTATAACACACAGCATAGGAATACTTAGAATTACACTTCTACACATTCTGTTGCTCCTCCCCAGTATGGGGATATCAAATGTGTACGACCGTTTCAATGTTTAGACTGATTATGTACCTGACATTGCAACCTAAGGATCACAAAAGTTAACCAACAAGGTGTAGAAAGCAACGTACTGTAATAGTTGCCTCTGTATGAGTGGGCAGTGAAAATAGCATAGTATAGCTTCATCTACAGCGATCCCTGTTTCTAAAAGCCAAGCAGGTCTAACTTTCTAAAAGGTGGCTGCCCCCATAGAACAATGCTATGTTTACTGTCCATAAAGTACAGGATGCTGAACAAAGGGTAAACATAAGTGTACCTGTGGTTCTAGTAGTGCAGTTGTCCACAGAGGATGGGTGGGACTGATGTCTTGCAGGAACATAGCCAGTGGGCTATGCAGATGGGTCTGTACTGATGCCAGGCAGAGATGTGGTCAGCAAACAGGCAAAGGTGTGGCCAGACTGAAGGCAGGAACATGGTCCATAAATGGCCAGGTCAGCAATCAGAGACATGGTCAGCAAATAGCCAAAGAATTGGTCCACGCAGCAGACAGGAACATGGTCAATAAACAGGCCAGGGTGAGTAACAGCTGGCAGAGACATGGTCAGCAAATGATTGGTACAGGCAGCAGGCAGAAACATCAGGCTTAGGCCCCTTTCACACATGTGGACCCGTATGTCTGTATTTCATCCATCCATTTTCGGATGAAATACTGACATACATGCATGCCTATGGGATAGCTGGTGTCAGCAGATGAGCATCTGCTGACACCCGTTATCGTCCGTCTCCGCTATGGTCCGATTCTGCAGACAGAGGAAAACCCGTCTGTGTTCATCCGATCCTCCATAGAGGAGAGCGGAGATCTGACAGGGCGGTCCCTGCACAGTGTGCAGGGACCGCCCTGTCATCCGCCAGCTCAGCGGGAATCAACAGAGCGATCCCCGCTGAGCAGCGGATGTTCACGGGGCAGATCATTACGGATCCGTCCCGTGTGAAAGAGCCCTTAGGTTCTCAGACAGGGAAGACCTGGACACAGGGGTGGAGGCTTCACCCCACCCAAAGTTCTTCAAAGCCTTGGAACTCCATCCCTTATCTGGGAATTACAAAACCTTAAGAAAACCAAAAGCTTAGATTTTTCCACTCTGAAACACTTCTATGGAGCCCCTCGCTCTGCATATGTGAGATCCCTGTGTTGTCTTTAATCCCACTACTACAGTGGCAGGGCCTCGAATTGTTACAACAGGCAAAATATCAGTCCAGGCAGCAGGCAAAAAACATGGTCATTATGCAGACAAATGGTTGGTACAGGTGGCAGGCAGAGGCATGGTAATCATGCAGACAAATGGTCGGTACAAAAAATCAGACACAGGGAAATGGCAGGTACAGTATTTTTCCATACCTTTACTAATATTATAGTGAGGTATGGTAGATTTGGAAGAAGTATCCTATACAGAGGCTAGGCTGGGAGGGACATTGAAGACAATAGTATTGGGTGACACTTATTCTGTTACTGGTGCACACTGAGCATTTTTTTACGTTTTTTGGCCTGTTTAGGTAGGAGAATAGTTTTGGGGAGGTGTCTTTCATGCAGCCTCTTCACTGCATCAAAACAAAGTTGTTCTGGTGCACGGCCTTCCTGCTAAATGAAGGCTGTTACAATCTTCTCTTAAAACTTTAGGTAGGAGCCAAATCTTTCCGTGGACTTATAAAAGATGATGTAGGAGTTGTACAGGGCCACTTTGAACAGGTATTTAGACACTATTTTGTACCAATGCATTGATCTTCTTGTGACTAGGTAGGGCTGTAACTTTTGGTCATTATAGTCTACACCTCCCATGTACTGATTGTAGTTATGTATGCAATCAGGGTTTAGACTGGACTGTTCCTTCCATGGATTTCCACTGGAGTATCATCTTGGATCGAGGAAAGGACATACATGTCCTGTTTATCTCTCCATTTAAGTGTCAAGATTTCTTTATTACGCAAACTGGTTGATTCCCCTGTTTTTAGGTTTGTGGTAACCGATATTTGTGGGAAGTTCTTGCTGTTTGGCCACACTGTGCCACAAGCTATAATTTGTTGCAGATAAAGATGGTAGAAAAGTGGCAGACAGGTGTAAAAAATGTCCACATATAGATGGTATCCTTAAAGGGTAACTCCTTTTGTTGAGAAAAAAAAGCATTGCCCTCTGGGTGATCTATGTACTTTGCAAGGATTATATATATTGCAGATTCCTACCTTTTGTTATTCTGAAGAAATCCATGTGTGTTTGTCTGTGCCTCTGTTCTGACTAGGTCTAATGGAAATGTTTTCATAATTATCAGTCAGGTGTGGAGCTGCACAACACTAATGAGAAAATCTGCTGGACCCGCATCCCTTTAGAAGTTTTCCTATTGAAAGTATCTCTCAAAAAATTAAATTTTTGCTGCAAGGGATGCCTGAAATCTGACTTGTATCTTAGGCAGACTTCTGGGAAAATTGGTGAGCCAATCACACAAGCAAGAAATTATGTTTCTGGGGAATGGTCAGTACACACTCTGTGTACAGAAAACCTCCAGGTAGCCATATTGCAATGTATTCTCAGAAAATTACATTGGCTGCAGATTGAAAAGAAAAGGTAATTTTTAATAACATTCAATTACAATATGATTAGTGCCACAATTATATGCGCTATATTATTATTTTTTTATTTGCAAATTGGCACTGATAGTTGGCATGGATTGGCATGGGTAGGCAGCATGGATGGGCATGGATAGGCGGCACAGATGGGCATCAATAGGTGGCATGGATAAGCATGGATGGGCACTGATAGGTGGCATGGATGGGCACTGATAGGCAGCATTGTTTTGTACTGATGGATGCCAATCAGTGCCAAACAATAATGCATGCCAATCAGTGTTGCCCATTGTGGGCACTGATTGGCATCCATTGTGGGCACTGATTGGCACCCATTGTGGGCACTGTGTGTCATACCTGGTGGTCTAGGGTGGCATACCTTGTGCTGGGCATCCCTGGTGGTCTGGTGGCATCCCTGGTGGTCCATTGTGGGCATCCTCGGGGGGGCTGCACTGATAATCCATCAGCGCAGACCCCCCTGTCAGAGGAGCAGCCAATCGGCCCTCCCCCATACTCGCGTCTGACAGACGCGAGTGAGGAAAAGCCGATCACTGGCTCTTCCTATTTACACTGTGATCAGCCGTGATTGGACAGGGCTGATCATGTGGTAAAGAGTCTCCAGACTGACACCCCGCAACAACGATCGCCGCGATGCGCGCCCCCCGGGGGCATGCAGCGGCTCAAAATCCTGAGGACGTCATATGACGTCCGGTCAGGATTTTAAAACCACTTTGCCGACGTCTTTTGACAATGGGCGGGTCGCAAGTGGTTAATGGAATAGGGGGTGATACAAGGTCCCATGCAACTCTTCCACTGCTTCCCATTAAGGCTGAGTATCCACGAGGCTCCAGCTGGCTGTCTTTTCCTTCATAAACCTGGAACTTTTAGATAAAGTTTGTATAACTTAACCCCTGTGTCTGGCCTGTTCACTGGTGATATACTGTTTGATGCCCAGCCTACCGGTAAAATAGATGAGGGTTCAACACAGACCTTTTTGTCGGGGTATACATTTCAGAAAATTGATGAGTGGCATAGGGTGGTATATGATGAATGGGATGTGTGTATCATTAGAATTGAAGTACATTTTTTGGGAGTCCCATATTCAGTGTATGTCCAGGGAAAATTTAAAAAATTTCAACCGTCACATATTTTCACAGAAATATATGGGCATAAGATGAATTTGACGTTATTGATAATATTTTGCTGGGCATACAGATTGCACTGGTTGACAATTACCGTATTTATCGGTGTATAACATGCACTTTTTTCCCCTTAAAATGAGGGGAAAATCGTGGGTGCGTGTTATACACCGAACCCCCGCCGATTGTGAGCTTCTCTGCGGCTTTCAGCGAAAGCTACCGAGCGCCGCCGAGATACACAGGACATCCGCTCTGTATCTTGGCGGCACCATTTTTAAACGGTAAGGCTGCACTGCAAGCCTGCAACAACACTGACAAGGCTGCAATGCAAGGCTGCAATGCAAGGCTCCAAATGACACATGCAAGGCTGCAATGCAAGGCTGCAAATGACACTGACAAGGCTGCAACGACACTGACAAGGCTGCAATGACAAGGCTGCAAATGACACTGACAAGGCTGCAGATGGACACTGATAAGGCTGCATTGATGGGCATTTAAATGTAAGTTTTTTTTCCTTAAACTACCCTCCTAAAAGTTTTTTTCCTTAAAATTCCCTTCTAAATTTGGGGTGCGTGTTATATGCTGGTGCGTGTTATACACCGATAAATACAGTAAATTCAATAAATCATTAATTTAAAAAAAAATGGTTCCGGCGCCGCATGAGGAGGAGGTAGATATCCCCAGCTCCCGCAGCGCTCCTCGTAAACCCGCTCCATACCCGGCCGCTGCTTCGGGGAGATCCCCCCCCTGCCCCTGCCACATCGTGGGCACGAATGGATCGCTTTGTAGAGCGATCATACGCTCGGGCGGTATCCTCCACGATACCCCCTGCGGGAGAGACGGCGGCAGATCCAGCCAAGATGGCGGCCGCGCCATGCACGGCAGAGAAGCTCCAGGCACAGCCGCAGTTTCCCTCACAAGAACCGACAGCCACTGACCCTGCCTCCCCTGCTGGCATAGCACAAGCAGTGGTAACGCTGCTGGGCCCCACACTGACAGCCACTGTTGATGCTGCAGTACACAGAGGGCTGGAACAGCTCCATATTGAAGTTCAGGCACAAGCACAGAGGCTCACACAGGCAGAGGAAAGAATCTCCTCAATAGAAGATGAGACAGCAGCCACCTCTGCTATGATGGCACGCATTAAGGCGGAAAATAGGGATATCTGGAACAAACTCGACGATTTGGAAAATCGCTCGAGAAGGAACAATCTGCGCATTATTGGACTGCCAGAGTCAGTATCCCCTGCCCAGCTTACAAACATATGCGCAAAAATCATCCCTGAGCAACTGGGCCTCCGCATACCCTGCACTATTGAACGAGCGCACCGCATTGGTCAATACGCAGAAAGTCGTGCTAAACCCCGCCATGTCATAGTCAAATATCTCAATTATGCGGACAAAAATGCCATTATGCAGAAATTTCGACGCACGCGCTCCCTATCGGTGGATGGCGCAAGATTATTGCTCTTTGCAGATTACTCCATAGAGGTGATGAAACAGCGTAAAGCATTCTCGCCAATCTGCACGGCTCTGCACAACAGCCAAATCCGATTCTCCCTGGCTTACCCGGCCACTCTTCGCATCCAGACGCAGGAGGGAGAACATCTCACCTTCACCACACCAGACGAAGCGGAAATATACATAAACACTCTGGGCACCGAGATGGAACACAGCAACTCAGCAGAGGGCACATCACCAACATCGGCGACCACCACAACCGCAGTACCTAAACAACAACGCAGCCCGACCAAGCCGCCATACAAGCGCACACGTTTCACCCACCGAGAAGACCGCTCGGGGAACCGCTGATGAGCCTCAGACACCTATCATTAATGATCCTACATGGAAGATGGGTAGCATTACACCCCTCCTCATTCTCAGGTGTTTTTTTTTTTTTTTTTTTTTTTCTCTTCTATTGTTGTCTCCTCTTGACTGAACTTGTTTGACGCAATCATTGTGCCAGGCAGCTGCTCAACGTCTGTGATTGCTAGTTGGCTGTTTAAGTTAATGTCACTGTCCTACATTACTCGCTTAGGAGGTCCTTTTAGAGGCCTCAACAGTTGGTCAGATCTAACGCCCCTACGAGGGGGATTCCCACGAGATGAGCTCTCAACCCTCTAAACCTGCCTCATCTCCCAGCTCTGAGGCGCTCCCTCCCTAAACCTCACCCCTCTGACTACCCATCCCCAATTTCCATCACCCATTCCCCTCTTCTCCTCCCCTCCCTTACTCCCCGTAGCCAACACCCTGCCCCTACGAGAGGAGCTAGCGTCTGTCGGGGGATGTCATAGGTAGTTGGACCTCATGTGGAAAAAAGTGGAGTCTGAGATATGTGTTAAATGTTTACTTACTCAAAAGCATGCTATTTCGATGTTCTTTATGTACCTTAACCTGAACTATGTAAAGCTCATGTTTACCTCTTTTGTACCTATGTCCTCAGGAGATCTACAGCACTTTGGTGACTCTCAGGTGGATGACGCAGTGCCTACAGGGAGGCTCCATTGCAAGCCTCCAACTCAATACATTTTTTATTTGCAGCTATGGCCTCTTCAGCCGATGGGAGTCACCTAAAGGTTGTCTCATGGAACGTTAAAGGGCTTCGCTCTCCAAGTAAGCGCATGTCTATCCTTAAACATTTGAAGCGTCTCCGGACAGACGTGGCTCTACTTCAGGAGACGCACCTGTCCGCAGACGATTTAACCCGCCTCCAAAAACTGTGGGTGGGCTCAGTTTATGGCTCACCAGCAATAGGCCGTAAGGCTGGAGTGGCCATATTAATACACAAAAACCTAAGACATACTATTAGAGATATCCGGACAGACTCGATGGGCCGCAAAATGACCTTACATATGACTTTAGACAACAAACAAGTGGCTATAACCAACATCTACGCCCCTAATTCGCCAGACACTTCTTTTTTTCGTGACATGGTGCAGTGGATACTAACCACCCCTGAGACACTGCACCTGGTAGGTGGAGATTTCAATTCAGTTATGTCCACAATGGTAGACCGCACGAGTGACCCAGCAAACAGGCCGCATAAACCTATACCCTCTACACCTGGCCCTACTCTTCTAGCACAATCCATTGCCTCCACAAGTTTTATAGACACATGGCGTCTAATGCACCCGACGGATCGAGAATATACTTTCTTTTCGCCCCCGCATAACTCCTTTTCCCGCATCGATTATTTCTTTGCCTCCCCTGCATTACTGTCCATAGTACGGGATCCAGAAATCACTGACGCCAGAATTTCAGACCACAGCCCTATAGCCGTAAGCATTATCCATGGTAAACCCTCATCCCCCTCTCCCACGTGGCGCTTCCCTTCATATCTGGCTGACAATGAGGACTTCCGTCACGTGTTGTACGGAGCGTGGGAAGAATACATCTCCACAAATGGAGCCCACATTACTGAACCAAACCTCTTTTGGGAAGCTGGAAAAGCTTTTCTACGGGGGAAAATCATCTCCTACACCACCCAATTTAAAAAACAGGCCAATCAACAATACAGGCAAGCCAGCGAAACATTGCGTTTAGCCCATGAGCAACTCATACTAAACCGTACCTCCGATAACATACAAATATGGCGGCAGGCTAAACGTACCTTTGACCTTTGGGCAGAGCAACAGGAAGCAGCCAAAACGTCGTACTCTACTCTACACTTCCACAAGTTTGGTAACAAGGCAGGCAAATTACTGGCTAAATTATGTTCAGGACCAAGACGCCCCACCCATATCTCTACCCTGAGAGATGCAACGGGCTCCCTTGTTACCTCACCTGCTGAAATTAGCAAAATACTTACGGAGTACTACAAAAATTTATATGCAGCTGATCCAACTGACCAACCTACAGCAGAAGCTCTATTGGCCAAAATACATCTGCCCAAACTTCAAAGCGCACAATTGGAAGCGCTCAATGCTCCTATCTCAACTGACGACATTCGGCGGACAATCAAATCCATGACATCGGCCAAAGCCCCTGGCCCAGACGGTTATACAGCCGAATTCTATAAACTGACAAAGGATTTTATCCCCAACACCCTGAAACATGTCTACGCAGCCATGTGGGATGGGGGGCCCTATCTTCCTACAGGGACACAGGCACACATTAAATTGCTATCCAAGAAAGGCAAAGATCCCCTGCTACCGGGCTCATACCGCCCGATTTCACTAATCAACGTGGACGTCAAAATCCTATCTAAAATCATCGCGTCGCGCCTAGCCCCCTTACTCCCCAGCTTACTGCACCCAGCTCAATCTGGTTTTGTTCCAGGGCGTTCAGCCACCCTGAACATCCGTAAAGTCTTGATGGCTCTAGAATATGCTAAAACACACCCCAATCAAGACGTCGCTATTATGTCATTGGATGCTGAAAAAGCCTTTGACAATATCAGTCTGTCATGGCTTTTCAGAGTAATGGAACAATTTGGCTTTTCGGGTCCAATTATGCGATTTCTAATACAAATGTACGCTTCACCAACCGCACGCCTGGTTACCCCAGATTTTGTATCTGACACAATCCCCTTGGAAAAGGGGACTAAACAAGGGTGCCCCCTATCACCTTTGCTTTTCAATATTGCCATTGAGCCCCTGTCTAGAATAATTAACTCACCCAACGGAGTTAGTGGCATTAATATGGGTAATCAAATTCTCCGCTCCGCTCTGTTTGCGGATGACATATTACTATTTTCCACCAACCCCCTATCTGACTTTGACAGACTCCAAGAACTTTTTGCGGCCTTTCGACGATGCTCTGGCTTTCGAATTAATTTTGACAAAAGCGAGATTATAGCACTACATCCACGCCTGTCTATTAAATGGAGACATCTATCGCCACTTACTCTGGCGACCCAACACATCACATACCTGGGTATTCATATAGGGCGTGAGCCCTCCTCCCTATATGTACTTAACTACCCCCCTCTAATAACTAAAATTGTGAAGGAGTTGGAGGCTTGGACGGCCCTCCCTCTCTCACTGTTTGGGAGATGTCACCTTTTTAAAATGGTGTCATTTGCACGACTGCTTTACCCAATGCAGACCATACCTCTTCTACTGAGACATTCTGATGTACAAAAAATCCACAGAGCATTAACCGCTTTTCTATGGTCGGGCAAAAAAACGCGCATTGCGATACAAAAATTATGTCTCCCGAAGGGTGAGGGAGGGGCAGGTCTACCCAACATACGCTTTTACAACTTATCTTGCCTACTTAGACAGGGCCTAGATTGGCTAGCTGGAAAATCTAAATACTCCAATACTGTACTCGAAGGGGCTATGGCCTCCCCATATGCCCTTTCAGCTATCCTTCACGCTAATCCTAATATGCTACCACCTCACCTCAAGACAAGCGTACTCTTCAGGGACACAGTCATCGCCTGGAGGGAGGTTCGGAAATTATTGGGACTACCATCTAATATCTCACGCCACCTACCAATTCAAGGGAACCCTATGTTTCTACCGTCCACTCTGCACAAGGCTTTTAATCAGTGGCAAACCAAGGGTCTCACAAAAATTGCCTCCATCTACCATGACAAACCTGGGAAATTTAAACCCTTCCAAACCCTGATGCGAGAATTTTCATTGCCATCGACACATGTTTTTCATTATCACCAACTTACGGACTATCTTAGGTCCTGCTGTGGACCCAAGTCCGATCCCCTTCAAACGTCCTTCATAGACGCGGTACTCCAAAGGGACGACTATTCCATCTCCAGTATTTATTCCTATCTCATACAACACCAGTCACAAAAATACTATCTCAAACCATTTCAAAAATGGTCTAACATATTGGATGACAATGATCTGCCAGAAAAAATCCTCGAGGGCTACAGACTTGTCCGCAAGCTTACTACTTCAGAAACATGGCGTGAAACGCAATTTAAGATCATTCATAGGGCCTATTACCCATTTCGCACCAACAAGGCAGACCCAACTCAAGCAAACTGCCCCTGGTGCTCCCTACCTCGCCCTACACTGCTTCACCGTCTCTGGGATTGTGCGGTTGTTACTACGTACTGGAATTCTGTGCTAACCTTCATCAGCAAAGTCAATAAAGTGCAAATACCGAGAGACTGTCTTTTGTGCTTGTTTGGTTACACGCCACCACCATCCTCTCTGTCAACGGCGAGCCCACTGAACATTCCACAATGGGCCCATTTATGTCTCCTAGTTGCTCGTAGGACTATTATGGCTCACTGGATCACGTCGACACCGCCCAACCTCCCGGCAGTCAAAAAAGCTTTGACATCTCTTTTCTACCTGGAGAGACTAGACACCATTACACTTAACTTTCGTTCTACACCGCGCTTCTTCAAGAGATGGCGTAACTATATGGAGACCACATTTACTCAAAAGGAAATACAGGATATAATGAAACCATTCCGTTACACGGATTGGTACCTACAGAAAGATCTTACCAATTCACTTGGCAACCTCAAATTATCCAACGTTTCCGACTCCTCTACTCTATAGGACCCGCAAAGTCAGACAATGCTCTTTAACGTCCATGACCTTTTTTTTTTTCTTTTTTTATGATTATTCTTTTTATCGTCTCTTAAAAAACAGTTTCATCCTATGGTTTCACTTACATACCTTAACTAACTTGGGAGATCACTAACCAAACATTATCTAAGCGTTGCTTCCACTCCTGAAGGTACTAAGGTATATGATACAGCCCCCACGGGCATTACACTGCTTAACTAATGTCATGATGGTATAGGTGCTTTACTCAGCCCCCTCCCATTCCCCTCACCCACCCCCCCCTTTGGTTTTTGATTATTTTTTCGTTGTTTTTTCCTTACTAAAGTTTAAAAAAACATTCTATCTGTTAAACAGAGAATCTGCGTGTATGTTTTGTGTAGATACTGTATACTATCTGTTGTACCACGTTATTATGCAAAACCCAATAAATATTTTTCAAAAAAAAAAAAAAAAAAAAAAAAATTAAAAAAAAATGAATTATTAAAATTAATGGGTGTTACATTTTTGTTTAATATCCGAGGTCCTGGCTGCACTGTAAATGTAAATGGGGGGGGGGGGGGGTTTGTAGGTTCTGCTGAATTAGAGGGAAGTCATACAATATTTGAAAGCACAACTAAAGCCCCATACACAAGGTCGGATTTTCCGATGGATTCTGTCCTATCAGACAATGTTGTCGGAAATTCCGACCGTGTGTAGGCACCATCGGACAGTTTCCATCGGATTGTCTGACGAACAAAGTCTCCTATCTCCTGCTGGATAGATTTTTTGACAACAAAGTCTGATCACACCAAATCCGATCGTGTGTAGCAAATTCCGACGGACAAAGTGCTACGCATGCTCAGATCACATTACAAGACCAAAGCTATTGGCTACTAGCCTCTACGTAGTCCCGTCGTAGGCAACAAACGTCACCACGTTCAGAATGATCGGATTTTCCGACAACTTTGTCCGACCGTGTGTACGCAAAACCAACATCGGACAAAGTACGACGGACATGATCCGACAGACCTGGTCCTCGGATAATCCGCGCGTGTGTATGGGGCTTTAGTATGGGCCCTAATCCTTTGTGGCTGATGTGACACCTCACTATTTGTACTTGGCTTTGCGTCTGGGTGCTGCTGGTGTTCGCCACTTAACCAGGATGTACAGCACTGCTGTTTGTTGCCTGCTGCTGTTCAGATTGCCCCATTCTCTTTGTTGGGACCCTTTCCTCCTCTGAATTAGTTACTGAACCACTGCTCTCCACGTGCTCATATTGAGAATCTGAATCTGACAGTGAGAGATCCTCACTACTGTAATCTATGATGCTCAGAATCTGGAAGGCCTCCCTGATTGAGGACTCCAAAAGATGTTGATGGTGCACTGGCGAGAATATGACAAATGCTGTTGTGCACTGGGAACACTGACAGATGTTGATGGTGCAATGAGGACAACAACAGATGTTGATGGCGCACTGGTGACACTATGATAAATGATATTGAACTGGGGACACTGACAAAAGTTGATGGTGCACTGGAGACACTGAAAGATATTTATGGTGCACTGGTGACATTATGACAGATGTTGATGTGCACTGGAGGCACTGACATATGTTGATGGAGCACTAGGGACACCGACAGATGTTGATGGTGCACTGGGAAAACTGACAGATATTGATGGTGCACTGGGGACCCTCACAGATATTAATGGTGCACTGGTGTGTGTTACATTGGTGTGGCTGCAATCGGGCTCTATAGATGGCTGAAGTATGTCTGTTTTGACACTGAAATCACACAAATCACTCTAAACTCAAATTCCTGAAAAACATACTCTATGCTACAACATGCGGTTTCTCTTTACATTTGAAATCTCTGTGATTGGACACAGAACCCCCGATTGGTGATGCACTAGGTGCAAAAGACACAAAACTATCACAGATCGCACTACTGTGCACTCCAAGGGTGTGCGCGAGTGGCTAGAATGGGAAGACATATGGGTACATCCTTCCAGAATGACTTTAACCACTTCCTGTCTAGCCATTGTAGATATACATAGTGTTCAGATGTTGATGCTGCACTGGTGACACTATGACAGATATTGATGGTGCACTGGGGACACTGCCAGATGTTGATCGTTCACTGGTGTGTGTTATACTGGTTTGGCAGCAATTAGGCTCTGTAGAGGGCTGCAGTGTGTGTGTTTTGCCACTGAAACCACACAAACTCACAGATCCCTGACAGACCAGCACAGATTGCATTTTCCTTCTCATGCTCTCTGTGTGAGGGGAAGGAGAGCTGATGCTGCAACATGAGGCTTCTCTTTATGTTTGTGATCACTATGACTATGATATCACTATTGGACACAACCATCACATGGTGCGGGGCTAATCACAGGTCACAATACTGCACACCCCTGAGGGAGTGCACAAGTGGATAGACTTCATAGACATATGGGTATGCCCTCCCAGAATGACTTTAACCACTTCCTGCCCAGCCACTGTAGATATATGGCTGGGCACATTTCTTTTTTAATTTAACTTTATTGCTATCACAAGGAATTTGATAAGTCCCTATGTGATATCATAAAGCAGGTGACAGGTTCTCTTTATGGAGATATCAATTGGATAGTGGACCTAATGTCATCATTGCACTCTGTTAAAGCTGACTGAGCACAGGCTGACCATAGAGACCTGGGACTGACAGCTCTGATCCTGGAAGTGCTCAGAGCTGAGTTCCCTACACGCCAGGAAAAATATTAATCTGTGTCATTATTTACATATCTCTATATGTTATTTTCAGACTTTAAACAATCTTTCACACTGGACTTTTTTGTAGAACTTTATCTAAAGTAAAAAAAATATATAGCTCAATATTTTGTATTCTAAAATATCCAATAGACTGCTGTTATAAGAGATGAAATCTAGCAAGCAGACAGTTGTTTATGGTAAGTACTTACAGGTAAAAAAATATCGAAATAAATCAGAAAATGGAAAGAAATTACAATTATTCTTTCAATCAATGTCTACATTTATTTAAAAACCCAAAAGGCAAAACAAAATATAGATGTTCAGACTGTTTAACTTGTAGTTTGGAACAATGTCAAGTTCAGTACTAAATTATTATGCTGTCAGATTGCCTGTAACAACAGCTGAATATAAAGTTCAAACATTAAAACGACATCTACATGTCTAGGGAGCACTTTGTAACGTGGAATTCTAATGTTATGCTTTCCAAATTTAATTTCATTTTGTACCCTCCAGGTTTCTCATAAAATCAAGGTTTACTCTGTGGAAAACAGGAAATAAATCCATGGGCATTGGAAAGCTTGATAACTTTACTATATGTGTGCCATGGAAAGAAAAAAAAAAAAGGTCATGCTGATTCCATGCAGTGGAGGGCCATGAAAGACATATGTTATCTTAATTTGTGAGCATATCATTAAGTTATATAGTTATTTATAGTCCATCAAAGCTATATCAGCTAAGAAGGTGTCATTTGCCACAGTGTTCAGTTAGCCTCAAAGTTTATATTCAAAGTTAATTACAACCCAGAGGAACATATTTCCTATGTTCTGAATGTACAGCCTCTGCATTTCTGACATGGCTGCCAATTCTTCAGTGGGACACATTAGCACATGCAGTTTTCTTCTGTAAGGATCCATAATTGGAGGTGTATCAAGGAACAACAATATTCAATGGACAGGAATCTATTTTTACATACTCCATTACAAGAGATTGATTGAGCACTGGTCACTAGTGTTGTCACATACCTGATCAGGAGCCTGAAATGATAAGCATAGCCTCTCTTGCATCTCCAATCACTGATAGTGGTAAGAGGTAGCACAAGAGACCTGAGTGCTCTTCAGTGTGACTGTGATTTACTGAGGTTTGAGAGGACTTGTGAGCATGGAAGTACAGTACTGACAGCAGAATGTCAAGAACAAGCCAGGTTAGCACCTGGTGAGCAGCAGAGTATAAAATAAGCAGGCAGGTGCTTTGTTTAGGGTTCAGCCAGGATCAGCAACCGGTAGTCAATGCAGTATCAAATAAAAGTGTAATTAAAGGCATGAGTCTGAGGTTCTTTCAAAAAAGCTTGTTATTTTAATTAAATAGGCAAACTTCCACTCTACCTCATCTGAACATCTCTTTTCTGTCCCTCCACAGATATGCTTCTTCTTTTCATATCCACCTAAAACTAAAAACTGACTGATTGTTCTCATTGTGTCTATGGTCTATGTGTCTATGGTACGCTGTTGCTTTTCACAATCTGTAGCCCTGTCCACATTATTGTAAAGTTTATGTTGTTCTTACCTAAATTGTGGGCTCATATTAACCTTTTCAACTCTGCCCTGCGAGTCACGTGTCCTCGCAGACAGTGCTGACAGGGGAATTACTTCTGCTGAGCAATTTTCTGCTCCCGCGGGGGGAGGATGGGTGGGCAGGGAAGCTGTCCTAGCCAGGAGAAGACAATGATTATCGCTAGCGGCTGCTATAATTGCAAAAGAACACGACAGACTGTTTGTACCCAGGTTAATCGATAAATCGACTTGGTACATTCAGCTTGCCCATTAATGGTTTGAATCTCTGCTGGTTCCTGCTGAACAGGCCGATATTCGACCATGTATGGCCCACCTAATGCCTGATTGACTAATTGACAAAATAACACCCCCATCCATAATAGTATAAATCTAGACAACTTTATTGGGGAAGCACATGACTGGTGGGCACATGGCTGGGGTTCTCTCAATAAAGTGGATTCTTTAATAAAGGGGGTATACTTGGCACTATGCACTTCAGCGATTGCACGCAGACAAAATCAATAGCAAACTACTATAAAAAATACCAAACAGACTGCAGGTGACCTTGTTTACCCATTCAGCTCTCCTTCCTCTCTGTAACATGCTATCTCTACCTCTTCTCTCGCACCTCTCACAGTTGTGTCCTCTTTCCGTAATCCAGCCTATCCAGCTTCCACCTAACAACTGTACTTTTATTTTCTCCATCAGCGCCTCTCCTAGTTATTACCTTTTGGTTACTTAAGCCCCCCTTTTAAATTGTAAGCACTAAAAAGCAAGGTCCTCTGATTCCTCTTATATTGAATTGTATTGTAACTCTACTGTCTGTCCTCATGTTGTAAAGTGCTGCGCAAACTGTTGGTGGTATAAAAATCCTTAGTAATAATAATAATGATAAGAGCAGGTCATAGGAGAAGTCAGGTTGGTTATTGCAAGGCAGTAAAAGTTAAAGAAAGTGGTTCTTGAGGCACAGAGTCCTGCTGAAGACCCAGTCTATGCAGATACATTTGATTCAGCACTAGGGATGAGCCGAACACCCCCGGGTTCGGTTCGCACCAGAACCTTCGAACGGACCGAAAGTTCGCGCAAATTTTCGAACCCTATTCGTTACAATGGACGCGAACGTTCAAAATCAAAATTGCTAATTACAACGACCAATATGCATGTTAATGTCATAAAACAGGTTTGGGGACCCGGGTCCTGCCCCAGGGGACATATATCAATGCAAAAAAACTTTTAAAAACTAACGTTTTTTCGGGAGCAGTCATTTTAATGATGCATAAAGTGAAAAAAAAAAAGTGAAATATTCCTTTAAATATGGTACCTGGGGGGTGTCTAAAGTATGCCTGTGATATGGCATGTGTTTCCCGTGTTTAGAACTGTCCCTGCACAAAATGACATTTGTAAAGGAAAAAAAGAAGCCATTTAAAACCACTTGCGGCTTTAATGTCATGTCTTGTCCTGGCCATATGGCTGAAAATCCTTGAGAAAAATGGCATGGCTACCCCATCACCCCCCCCCCCCACCCCAGCCCCTTTGGGTCTTGTATGAATATTAAGGGGGACCCCGCACCCAAAATAAAACCCTATACCTACAACCCTATATACTCTGAACAGTAGTATACAGGCGGTGCAAACAAGACACGGACTGTAGGTTTGTTCTTAAGTAGAATCTGAACAGGTACATTATGAAGTGTAGCTCCATCCAAAAAAAAATCTATTTTTAAGCTTTTTGGAGAACATAGGGAGGGGTTATCACCCCTGTAAAATTTGCTGTCTTTACACATCTGTTCAGAACATTTCACCTCACTTTCCGTCCCAATGACAAATGTTTTTGGAAAAGTGGGGTTTTAATTGAAACAAGGATCAGTAGAGAGGAGATACCTTTTTCCCAAATTAAATCTAACAGGATTGAATTTCCCTTCCTAGGGGTAGATTTCCTCTCACTTCCTGTTTTCTCCTTCCGTTTGCAAGTAGGAGTCGTTTGTAAGTTGGATATTTGAAAGTAGGGGCCTGCCGTATATACTCTGCATAAATTTGCCCCATTAGATGTTGGTGTAGCCACAACACTGTAAGCCCTCACAGTTACTCTTGGTGGGCGCAGGAATGGGCCCTGCTGTGAGTTATTAGATCAAGATTTGTAATTGCATGCACCTGTTGAACAGGGCAGAAAAATTGGGCCTTTTGTGGTGGTGGTGGTGGACGGTGTTGCCACAAGACTGTAAGCCCTCACAGTTACTCTTAAGCCCCATACACACGGTCGGACAATCCGCGGACCAGGTCGGTCGGATTTTGTCCGTCGTACTTTGTCCGATGTTGGTGTTGCGTACACACGGTCGGACTACGTTGTCGGAATATCCGGTCTGGAAGAACGTCGTGACGTAAGTCGTCGTCCACGAGATTACAAAAGGGAAGTTCAGCACCACGTCAGGCACCCGTTGGGCTCCTTCTGCTGATCCCGTGTTTATCGAGAGTTAGTCGAAGTTTGGTGACTTAAGATTCGCGCTTCTCAGTTTTCTGACTCAGATCGTTACTGCTCTTCAGTTTGTGCTTGTCGTGCGTATCTGTTTATTAGTGCGTGTAGTCAGTTCGCATTTGTTGGTCATTGCGGCCTATATCTTGATATAGGACGCTTTGATTTGCACTGCTTATTGTCTGCTCGTTGCTGGTATTCATTTCGTTCTTTCAGGCCTTGCTGTTTATCGGTGCTTTCTGTTTGTCCGTTCTGACCAGCCGACCTTTTGCGACTGTTTGTGAGCGATGTTTCCCGTGTGTACTCGTCGCCGAGTTCGTGCTGTACGCGGAATTGGTGTCGGGCTTTTAGCTTTGAGCCAAGACCCGTCCATGAACAGAGTGACGAGGAGTATGTGGACCAAGAATTGGTTGCTTCAGCGTGACCAATTCTCGCACATGCCTTTGCTTCGTGAGATCCGGGAGAATAATCCTGATGATTTCAGGAACTTTCTCAGGATGACGGACCCCGATTTTCACCGTCTTTTGGCTTTGCTGACCCCCTTTATCAGCCGGCAGGATACCTGCATGAGACAAGCCATTACTCCGGAGCAGAGGCTTGTTGCCACGTTGAGGTACTTGGCGACAGGGAGAAGTCTTCAGGATTTGAAGTTCTTCAGGTATCTCTCCCCAGGCCCTGGGAATCATTATTCCAGAGACCTGTTCTGCCATCATCCAGGTCCTGCAGGAGGACTATATTAAGGTAACATTTATACTTTACTATTCCCTTCTATGTATGCTCTGTTTGCTAATGTCTTCTATTTTTGACCTCCTTCCCTAATTCCCATGATTGCAATATGTTCTAATATGCTGTGCCCCTTTTCTCCTTCATGCATTTTTCCCTTCACTTACCTCACCAGCATGCTCTTCTGCCCCAATAGACACCTATGGCCTAGTCACTTAAGCAATGTCTTTTGTCTGCTGCATAGTATTGTTTGCCCCCAAACACCCCTAAAATATGCACAAATGTTTGCTGTGTGGTTTACTTCATGTAGAGCCCCTTTTTAATTTTATTTTTTTGGTGGGGGGGGGGGCAAACTCATTAGGAACCCCCACCCCCAACTGCTCTGTCAGATGGTACCAATCCTTTATCTGCTGGCTTTCCCAAGGTCCATACACACTATATACCTACCTCTTTATAGTGGGCATCTTTAGGGATGAATTCAGCAAAGCATGTAGTGCAAGGGGCTGCCTCCATACATTCCATTTCCTATTTTTTTGTCTTCTTTCCCTCCTATTAGCTTGCTTGGTAATTTCATAATGTCACAATGTGCCTGCCTTTTTTTGTGGGGGGGGGGGGGGGGGGTTGAAATGTTATTTTATCTTTCCTGGGGGCTGCCAATAGTGTTAAGTACAGAGGGTCTGGCCAAACTAGCACACATTATTGAGCCATTTGCCAATCAATGAAGTGCAGAGGGTTACCTGTCCCCCCCCCCCCCCCCCCCAAAACCCTAGTTATTGCCAATGGCCCATCAGAAGTGGGGGGATTGATGGGGGTTGAGTAATCTGTGAAGGGGAACCTGTAATTTTCTGTGCAAATACTTTCCTGCCTCCAATTTTATACAATGCTCTTGTTCCAAGATGTTGATTGTCTAATCTGCTTGCAATGTTTAGGTGCAAAGTGACTAATTTTTTTTTCTTGTTTCACTCCACAGTTCCCTTCCACGCCACAGGAATGGCAGACTGTGGCCTCCCACTTTGCCAGCCGTTGGGACTTTCCTAACTGCGGAGGGGCAATTGATGGGAAACACGTCCGAATCGTCCCACCGCCCAACTCGGGGTCCTACTATTATAATTATAAAGGGTTTAATAGTGTAGTGATGTTGGCGGTGGTGTCGGCAACATACGAGTTTATGTATGTGGACGTGGGGATGAACGGCCGGATCTCGGATGGTGGTGCCATTACGCACACGGAGTTCTACTGGCGTCTCCAAAGTGGCAGTCTGTGCTTGCCACCTCCAGAGGAGAATGCCGAAGGACTCCCCTTCGTCTTTGTCGCAGATGAAGCGTTTGCGTTGACTCCCCATGTGATGAGGCCGTTCCCGATGAGGACCCTCACCCCGGACCAGAGGGTCTTCAACTACAGGCTGTCCAGAGCCAGAAGAGTGGTGGAGAACACTTTTGGCATCCTGGCCAGCCGCTTCCGCCTGTTCCTGACGGCATTTAACTTGGCGGAATACAAACTGAACCACATAGTTCTTGCCTGTTGCATATTGCACAACTTCCTCAAAAGACATAACAGGAACTATGTGGTGCCCGTTGGCCCAGATGTGGAGGGCCCTCCAAATGCGGACCTCACAGCCCTTCAAGTGGCACGTCCAGGCTTGCCCCTCTAAATGCCCGCGTGGTCCGCGAGCAATATATGGAGTACTTTGTGGGTAGGGGGGCCATTGCTCTGCCTGACGATGTGTGAGAGGCATTTTTTAATAAATCTGATATTTTAACCAACCTCTGATTTCTTGTCATTTCAGTCTTCTTTTTAGCTTATTTTACCTTGACATTTTTTCCCTTTGCCTTCGACAGTGGGAATGCACTTTCTGGGCAAAAGGAGGTAACAGTCTCTTCTTCCCAAAAAGATTAGTCTCATGTTGTGTGTTTCCTACCTAATCTTTGGTCTAGAGAAGGTTTGTCCTGCATAACTGACACCCAAAATACTCCTTTTCATCACCAGGTCTGACATGTGTGTATTCTCAAAAATGCTGTGCTCCGTGTTTTCGTACAAAGCACTGTGGGTGTCATTTACATAAGTCAAATCCGCTATGCTCTACAAGTGCATTTAAAAAGTTCCCTGGGAAAGAAAATTGCAGTGCAAAGTGGATTTGCCTTTAGTAAATAACACCCATTGCCCCCCATATCCTTTACATTTTACATACATAATGCATTGTGTTTTTTAAATAAGGAAGCCACACATTTTGAAAAATAAAAAAGTTTACTTGTAAAACATTCACAAGTGCGTTTACAATCTTCACGCCAAAACTGACAACATCTTGCTTATTTACAACATTGTTTACAAACATTCCGCAATTGGTAAAACCAGGCATGGAGCAAAACAGAACCTATGAACTAGGAAAGTTCAACTTTGTAAAGTGAAGACAAGATCAGACATGACTATATGTTCAAAGTGTGTTTGATCTTGCCTTCATCACATGGGGGGGTCACCCCCGAAAGTGGAAATTTAGAACATGCACACAATTTGGGTCTGAAAATGGTCATTAGATGGTAAAACACATGCCTCGAAGCTTCAAAAGTGCCATTTTCCATCATGGGGATGAATGGACGTTTTTTGGGGGTGCAACCCCTTCACCACAACCACTTTCGTAGTTCGTAAAGTGTTTGCACCCCCAAAAAAACGTTGCCATTCATCCACCATGATGGGAGCTAGCACATGTGGACACAATGTGTGCATGTTCCAAATTTCACACAGTTTTTAATTTGCAAATGTGTTCAGAAGCTGGCACAAATGTGTGTTAATTACTTGGTGCGTTTTCATATTTTTCCTAAAACATCAATGATGTTCTTCAATTTTTGTTGAACATCATTGATGTTTTGCTTTATGTAATCTAGATCTCTATTGCAGACCATTATCTCCCCGATGAATACGTGGGCACTCTATGTGGTAAAGTGCGATTTTTCTTCCTCAACATCCACGTCACCTAAAAACCACAAACAAAAAAAAATGGGGTGTTGGAAATGAGGCAGCCATACATGGATTAGCTTACCAGTAGCTGTGTTCTCCCACACTCACCTGTTGTGGTGACAATTTCTCCAAGTTCGATGATCTCTCCTTCCTCCTCCTCCTCCTCCTCCTCTGCTTCTGCTCTTTCCCCTTTTTTGGGAGGTGTTGGTTTGGGTGTTTCCGCAGACGGCCCAAGTTTTCGCTCCCCTATGAGAATGTACAAAAGGAAGATTTAGCAACACTATCTATTGAGGGCAGAAATAGGAAAAGACAAACATTGCTTGAAAGTGACGGACACTATTTTAGTTTGGCCAGTTACAAATGCCAACTACATGAATGTAGTCACTTTGTAAAGGTGCTAAACTGACTAGCTTTTTGGTAGAAGTTTGTGTGATGGAGACACCCCTCTAGTATCCACTGGAGCACATGTGTGGAAAAGCATAATAAAAAGGGGGTTTGGGTGTCCCAGCACTAGTGCTCTAGAGTCCAGATGGGTAAACAGCTACTGGGTGACCTCTCCTTTACATTGAATAAATTGGCTTTACATTCTTGATGACATTTCTAGTGAGAACAAACTTCCTTTCCCCAAAAAAAACACTAAACCACGTATTATAAGTGGCCGAACGTTCGAGGTTGCGTACGATCGAATGGACACACACACACGACCATGACAGTGGCAGAAAGATCGAGGCTGAGTACGATCGAATGCACAGACGAACATGAAAGTGGCCATTTTGGAATGTACAACTTTGTAAAAATCAAACCACATGGAGCAGTATGCAAGCAAGAAATCAAACACAAAACACAACTACTTACTTTTTTGAAGAATTCGCTTGATCTTTCTGTACTGATCGGCCTCCCTCAGTTTCAGGTCTGACCAGCGTTTCCTCAGTTGCTCCTTGGATCGTTGTACCCCAAAATTATTGTACAGCCTTCTCACAACTTTAGACATGATCTTGGCCTTGCGGACATTGGGGTTGAGGTAAGGCCCATACTTCCCATCATAGTCGCTCCTCTTTAATATGTCCACCATCTCCAACATTTCTCCAAATGACATATTTGAGGCCTTGAATTTCAGGCTCCGGGATCGGGACGTTTCTGCCTCCGGACTTTCCTCGTCCTCCTCCTCGTTGGGGGGATATTTGGGGCGCACCTGCTGTGTCCCCGCCATGTGCTCTCCCCACTGCGCCGTAAAGAGAAGGGGTGGGGAATAGACGAGAAAGATCGTCAGGGGCGGGCGGAGTTTGACGCATGCGCACTGTATATAAAAACGTCACACGCCTGTGTCGTAGCCACGATCTGGGAGACGAGGGGAGAGAAAGCTCACGCACGAGACGATCGCTACAAACGAAGGTACAATTTGACGTTGGTACATAACTAGCCTAGACTGATTAGAACTTGAGGCTTCTTTATGGAGAAGATTAGGAGAGTTTAGGCTGACATTATTTATATTGTTTTGTGTGGCGTTGTGTCTTGCAGAGGTGATGGAGGCCTTCTACGACGTGAGTTTTCTCCCCCTCTTCATTGATAAATACCGGGAATTCCCCCTCTTATGGCAACCTAAACATCGTGACTACAGCAACAGACCAAAGAGGTACGCAGCCATGCTGAAACTTGACGCATTTGTAAAGCCTAACCTGCCCATGGCAACCGTGGCAAACTTAAAAGTGAAGATCAACAACATGAAGAGTACCTATTTCCGGGAGCGCAGTAAGGTCCGGAAGTCCCTAGCATCTGGAGCTGCAGCAGCTGATGTCCATGTCCCCACGCTCTGGTACTATGAGAGGCTCCACTTTCTCAAAGACCAGGCTACTGTCAGGAAGTCACTCTCGACTCTTCCTTGCACGCGTCCTTCCACGCACGCCACCCCTGATGAGGCTTCCGAGGACCAACCTGGGCCTTCCAGTATGGAATATGTGCAGGAGCCCAACTTGTTCCAGGTATAGTAGTTTTGTAACCAGTTTGGGGAATAATGAATGATGTTCAGTTAATTCAGGATCCCCAATTGCTTAGTTCCTAACGTGATTGACATATCAACAGACAGTGGTGTTGGAGACATTTTTGGGAAGAATCTAAACTACAGGGCTGAGAATTGTATGGTTTTCTATTTGTAAACATTTTGCAACAGTCACTAGATGAGAATTGTGTGTGTTTGATGAACAAATAACTGAAACTATGTCCCTTTTTCATACACAGGAAGACCTCAGCCAGGAGGTGGCTGTGGAAGGTGGCAGTCAGGAGGAGGCAGGGGTTAGTGGCAGCCAAGAGGGGGGTAGGCGTAGGAGCCTGACTGTCTCCCAAGTCTCTCCCCTCCGCCTTCCCTACAGAAGGGCGAAAAACATGGGGGAGGTGGGAGTGTCAGCGCTCCAGCTGATCAGAGATGCCTCAGCCTCCCTCTATGCCACACCCACCTACGAGGAGGCCTTTGCCTCCTTGGTTGGCAGTAAACTTACGGGTATGGAGGCGGGGCAACGCAGCATGTGTGAGGAGGTCATCCTCAAAATACTAAATGAGGGGATGGCTGGGGAGATGACTCCCCTCACACATGTTTGCGAGAGTGACCTTGCTTCGCCTCCTCCTCCTCCTTCTGCCACCCCACCAGCACCAGCACCACGGCGTGGAAGGAAGCGTACAAGGAAGACAAGAGAGTGATGACCGTGATTCAGTCTGGTCTGAGAGAAGATGGAGCCTCTCGTAGGACCAGAGCCTGGGGACCTAGATGGCATCTGCTGCAGTTCCGGATGTTTTGGACTTCAGGACCAGATTGCGCTCCCTTATTATTTAGATAGGTACTCTTCATGCCCCCAATTGTTTAAGCCTGTAAAATGATGGTTGCCATGGGTGTCCAAGGCTTTGCAAATTCCCCAAGTTTCACCATGGCTGCGTTCCTCTCTGGTTTGTTGCTGAGACCTAAATAAATGTTTTTTGGATTTGAAATAATCATTGACTATTGTGTTTTACTTTTCTACAATGACAGTTTTTCTTTGAGTAGGCAGGTACATTTCACTAATCCTAAAGTAGAATTAACAAGGGGCACCAACAACCAACAAACTCCTAGTAAATTTAAGCAAGAAATACAAATGTTAATAATGTGGTTTTGCTAAGTTGAGACATACAACCCCCCTCCAAAAAACAAAAAAAAATTCTCCTTCAAATATGTATTCCCCAAAAAAAAAAAAAAAAAAAAAAAATCATGCTAAAAATATAACAAAGATTCTTTTACGATCTGAGTAAAAATAAACATGTAGTGTATAAATGCTGAAAAGTAATAAAGAACTAAGTTTGTGAGAAGTGCGGGTGAATAGGAGCAGCTAAAACATGTCATTCTTGTTGCATTGTAAAGAAAAAGAGAATGCGCTGCATTAAAGACATTTTAACATTGCAGCGTGACGAATGTGCTGTGTCGATTAGGAAAGGTAGTTTTACCTGACCGAGCGCTTCCGTCACAGAATTTCTTCTGAGCATGCGTAGCACTTTGTCCGTCGGACAACCGTACACACGATCGGATTTGGTGTGATCGGACCGTGTTGACGGCAAATCTTTCCAGCAGGAGATAAGACTTTGTCCGTCGGACAAACCGACGAACACTGTCCGATGGTGCATACACACGGTCTGATTTTTCAACAACCTTGTCCGATCGGACAGAATCCATGAAAAAGTCCGACCGTGTGTATGGGGCTTTAGTGGGCGCAGGAAAGGGCCCTGCTGTGAGTTATTAGATCAAGATTTGTAATTGCATGCACCTGTTGAACAGGGCAGAAAAATTGGGCCTTTGGTGGTGGTGGTGGTGGACGGTGTTGCCACAAGACTGTAAGCCCTCACAGTTACTCTTGGTGGGCGCAGGAATGGGCCCTGCTGTGAGTTATTAGATCAAGATTTGTAATTGCATGCACCTGTTGAACAGGGCAGAAAAATTGGGCCTTTGGTGGTGGTGGTGGTGGTGGTGGTGGTGGACGGTGTTGCCACAAGACTGTAAGCCCTCACAATTACTATTGGTGGGCGCAGGAATGGGCCCTGCTGTGAGTTATTAGATCAAGATTTGTAATTGCATGCACCTGTTGAACAGGGCAGAAAAATTGGGGCTTTGATGGTGGTGGTGGTGGTGGACGGTGTTGCCACAAGACTGTAAGCCCTCACAGTTACAGCGAGGCATGGACATTGCCTTCCACATGCCGGTAGAGAGACGGAATCGCCTTCCGTGAGAAAAAGTGGCGTTTGGGAACCTGCCACTGAGGAACCGCACATTGAACAAACTCACGGAAGGGGGTCGAGTCTACCAACTGAAAAGGCAGCAGTTGAAGTGCTAGCAATTTAGCCAAGCTAGCATTCAACCGCTGGGCATGTGGATGGCTGGGAGTATACTTCTTTTGACGGTCCAGCAGCTGGGGCAGGGAAATTTTGCCTGCTACAATCGGACGTCGGTGTACTGCAAGTACTTGGTTGTGACACACCTAATTCTACACCTTCAGTCCTCTCAGAGCAGCTTTCAGAGAGGACTGAAGATATAGTGGGGATGGAGATCCCAGCTGATGAGGAGCAAGGAGAGGTCCTCTTTGTTCTTTGGTGTGGGTCTTTAATGTGCGCTTGCCAATGAGCTGCATGGCAGGTCGACATATGTCTGGTCATGCTTGTGGTGCCCAAGCGGCTGATGTTTTGGCCACGCGAGATACGCTTGAGACAAATATTGCAAATAGCAGTGGTGCGATCTGATATACTCGTCTCAAAAAAGGCCCACACCAAAGAACTTTTGTGATAACGTGCAGAGGCAGCGCCCTGCACAGGCGGAGTTCTGCGGTGTGATTCAGTTGGTGTGCTGGCCTCTAGCTGGCCTCCAGGGGGCATCCTGCCTCGTTGGACATGTACCGCCGCATCCTCCTCCTCCTCCTCCTCTCTCCCTTCAGGCACCCACGTGGAGTCAGTGACCTCATCATCCCCTCCCTCTTCACCACTAGAGCAAACCTGGCAGTAAGCTGCAGCTGGTGGAACATTACTGCCAGATTGCTGTCCTTCAGCATCCCCTCTCTCTGCGCGCACACTACTGCCTTCCTCAAGCTGGGTATCATCATCCGAGCCTTCAAATCGTTGGGCATCCTCCTGGAGCATGTACCCAACACTGTGCTCAAACAGTTCGGGCGACTCCTCAGGAGGACATAGTCTAGGGAAGGGGTGCCTGATGATGCCATTGAGTACGCGTTGGCAGCTGCTCTGCCAGAACCCTGAGCCTGGGTGAGAGAGGATGAGGAGGATGAGGAGGGCTTGGTCATCCATTCTACCAAGCCTTCGGCATGATGCGGCTCAACATGTCCAGCTGCCGAAAACAAAGACAAGCGTGTCCCATGGCCACGTGCTGATGACGATGCACGACCATGTCCACGACCAGCACTGTTGTCTC
Organism: Lithobates sylvaticus; assembly: GCA_028564925.1. NCBI lineage: Eukaryota > Metazoa > Chordata > Amphibia > Anura > Ranidae > Lithobates > Lithobates sylvaticus. Next base: position 651,152,538 of record CM053026.1, read on the forward strand.
TAGAAACAGAGCCTGCTTGCTCTGTGTTCTTGCCTCGGGCTGTCTGCCTCTCCTTGGCGGTCTTCCAGCCATTGTAGTGGGTAGTGTATATTGTGCTGGAGTCACACAGCACACACACTAACTCCTGTAGATGGAGGCCTTAGATGACAGCAACAGGGCCCTATGGCAGATAGAGGCTGCCTTAGATGACAAGAACTGGGCTGAAACACATACACACTAGCTCCTATGTGTGCTGACACACACACACTAGCTCTTATGTGTGCTGACACACAGACACACACTAGCTCCTATGTGTGCTGACACAAACACACTATAGCTCCTATGTGTGCTGACAACACACTATAGCTCCTTTGTGTGCTGACAACACACTATAGCTCCTATGTGTGCTGACAAAAAAATATAGCTCCTATGTGTGCTCACAACACACTATAGGTCCTATGGGTGCTGACACAAACACACTATAGGTCCTATGTGTTCTGACAAAAAAATATAGCTCCTATGTGTGCTCACAACACACTATAGGTTTTATGGGTGCTGACACAAACACACTATAGGTCCTATGTGTGCTGACACAAACACACTATAGGTCCTATGTGTGCTGACAAAAAAATATAGCTCCTATGTGTGCTCACAACACACTATAGGTCCTATGTGTGCTGAAACAAACACACTATAGGTGCTATGTGTGCTGACAAAAAAATATAGCTCCTATGTGTGCTTACAACACACTATATGTCCTATGGGTGCTGACACAAACACACTATAGGTGCTATGTGTGCTGACAAAAAAATATAGCTCCTATGTGTGCTTGCAACACACTATAGGTCCTATGGGTGCTGACACAAACACACTATAGGTCCTATGTGTGCTGACAAAAAATATAGCTCCTATGTGTGCTTGCAACACACTATAGGTCCTATGGGTGCTGACACAAACACACTATAGGTCCTATGTGTGCTGACACAAACACACTATAGGTCCTATGTGTGCTGACAAAAAAATATAGCTCCTATGTGTGCTCACAACACACTATAGGTCCTATGGGTGCTGACACAAACACACTATGGGTCCTATGTGTGCTGACAAAAAAATATAGCTCCTATGTGTGCTCACAACACACTATAGGTCCTATGGGTGCTGACACAAACACACTATAGGTGCTATGTGTGCTGAAAAAAAAATATAGCTCCTATGTGTGCTCACAACACACTATAGGTCCTATGGGTGCTGACACAAACACACTATAGGTCCTATGTGTGCTGACAAAAAATATAGCTCCTATGTGTGCTCACAACACACTATAGGTCCTATGGGTGCTGACACAAACACACTATAGGTCCTATGTGTGCTGACACAAACACACTATAGGTCCTATGTGTGCTGACAAAAAAATATAGCTCCTATGTGTGCTCACAACACACTATAGGTCCTATGTGTGCTGACACAAACACACTATAGGTGCTATGTGTGCTGACAAAAAAATATAGCTCCTATGTGTGCTCACAACACACTATAGGTCCTATGTGTGCTGACACAAACACACTATAGGTCCTATGTGTGCTGACAAAAAAATATAGCTCCTATGTGTGCTCACAACACACTATAGGTCTTATGGGTGCTGACACAAACACACTATAGGTGCTATGTGTGCTGACAAAAAATATAGCTCCTATGTGTGCTCACAACACACTATAGGTCCTATGGGTGCTGACACAAACACACTATAGGTCCTATGTGTGCTGACACAAACACACTATAGGTCCTATGTGTGCTGACAACACACACACTAGCTCCTATGTGTGCTGACACAAACACAATATGGCTCCTATAAATCCCTGCCTGCCTGCCTGCCTGCCTGGGATGGGACAGAAGGTTGGGAAAGAAGGTTGGGACAGAAAGTTGGGGTGCAATGCTGTTCTAACAGCACTGCGATTGGTGCTACTGCAATGCTGTGCTAACAGCACGCACACACCAGACTAATCCCCAGCAGCAGATAATGTCACACTCAGCACTGTGCAATCAGCAGCAATGATCAGTATTGAATGACTCAGCAATGGTTTAGCAAAGAAGAAATCAATCAGCAGACTGCCTATTAACTCTTCTAAAAGCCGGAACACATGTGCCCTGGGCCGATGGCGTGGCGGCCTTTTATAGAGTGGGGCGTGTACTAAAGCCCCTGAGCTTTAATTGGCTACAGGCGTCCTGCCTGTAGCCAATTATTGCTCTCCTCGCTGCCGGCGCTGTGATTGGCCAAGCATGCGGGGTCACAGTGCATGCTTGGCCAATCATCAGCCAGCAATGCACTGCGCCGGCCGCAATGCATTGCGGGCCGCTCGCATCACACGAATGTGATGCGAATGGCCCAAATAGTTCTGGGCTTGCCGAGCGGGCGAACGCCCAGTGCTCGATTCGAACGTGGGTTTGAATCGAGCACCGGGCCCATCCCTATTCAGCACCAATAGCAGCAGCGTGCATGCTTGCACAAGCTTTGAAGTGTTGATGAGAACATATGAACCCTTGCACACTGACCTGCAACTGGCAAAAACCTGGTGTGGAGGAATATACTCAATATCATTTTTTTTTTATTTATAGTTGTGCTTCATTTTTGATGTATGTATTATTTTTAGGTTAGTTCAATTCCTGAAAAAATATACAACACAAGTTCTAATTTTAAGTGACACCAGTCATCTTAAATTTATCTTGGCAAGGCAAAAATACTTGTGACATTTTTAAGTCATGCATTTTGTTTAACAGCTGTGTATGTATTCTATTTCTGTATAGTTCTGTTGGACTATAGATAGAATTTTTTTAGTTTTCGATGTGATAAATTTGAAATAAATTAACACAAAACAACCATTCAAACTTTAATAAAACTCAAAAATTAAAACACATGCTATTGGAAAGAATTTAACAATATCCTGCAGGTTTTTTCCAGCATAAGCAGTATGCTGTACTAGGGATGAAAAAAAAGGTTATACAGACATCAACAAAACCAGCTTTTGCTGAAATATTCAGCTTTAATCCAAAGATTTCCCCTGCTGTATTTTTTTCTAGCACTATAAATCCTCAGCTCTAAATAGAAGAAATAGAAGTTAAATAAGGAGGAAATCATATTGAATTTCCAACTTTTGCTTACTGTGTTTTCATGAATCTTTACTTTACCTTGTTGTGCTAGCCACTTACGGACCAGCCTCCGTCGTTTTATGTTGAAACTTTGAAGAGGAATACCATTGTTATGGCAGCATATAGCTGTCATAACTCTGGTATCTTCTTCTTCAGTGGGCAGTCCGCTTCAAGGTGCTGCTCTTCGTGCCCTCCGCCACTTACCGGAGCCGTCCTGTCATGCTTTTTTTCTATTACTAGGGATGTTTACATTCCTTGTATTAGGAATAAAAGTGACACATTTTTTTTAAAAAGAACAGTGTAAAAAAATAAAGTAAAAGTTAAAATAAATAAGGAAAAAAAAATAAGTTTTTAAATGTGCCCCGTCCCACCAAGCTCGCTTGCAGAAGCGAACGCATACGTTTAAACCACACGTGAGGTATCGCCGCGATCAGTATAGCAAGAGCAATAATTCTAGCCATAGACCTCCTCTGTAAGTCTAAACATGCAACCTGTAGAATTTTTTAAACATCGCCTTTTTTTTGTTGCCATTCCATGAGCAGGCTCAATTTTGAAGCGTGACATGTTGGGTATCAATTTACTCAACGTAAAATTATCTTTCACAATATTAAAAAAATTGGGCTAACTTTACTGTTGTCTTATTTTTTAATTCAAAAAAGTGTATTTTTTCCAAAAAAAGTGCGCCTGTAAGACCGCAAATACGGTGTGACAGAAAGTATTGAAGTATTGCAACAACCGCCATTTTATTCTCTAGGGTGTTCGAAAAAAAATATATATAATGTTTGGGGATTCTAAGTAATTTTCTAGCAAAAAAAAAATGTTTTTAACTTGTAAACACCAAATCTCAGAAAGAGGCTCGGTCCTTAAGTGGCTAGAAAATTATGATTTGCAATAGTGTTTTGGTTTTTCTCTTTTGTCTGTGTAAATTATAAAGATTACATAAAACAAACAAAATCCTCAGTTTAATGATCATTCAACCTACTTCCTCTAAACTCAGATCATTCTGGACCAGCCCCAGCCTGTGACTGAATGAAATAAATAACGAGTGAAATAAGAGTGGCAAAGTCATAAGCTTGTCTCTCTGTCAATCTGCTTTCTTTTCTTATCAGCATGCTTCTTGTCAATACACAAATTGATTGGTTCCTTGTACTGCTTCTTCCTCTTATTCTCCATCTCTACTGTACACAAATAGCAAGAGGCTGATACCCTATCAAATGCAGGTACTAGTGTAGGGTAGGGGCCAGTGTAGTTCCTTAGGACTGTCATAAGTGGTGATAATTTGGTGCTAGTGGTTAGAATGGTGTTTCGATTCATTTTTTTACTTCATGATCAGAGAGTAATGTAACACTGGATTTTTTGGGAGTTTTTTTAAAAAGGAAATTTTTTCGTGATTGAAAAGGGATACTATATACCCCTTATGCCCGGTACACACGATCTGACTTTCTGGCGGACCGGAATCCGTCGGATATTCCGATCGTGTGTGGGCTCCAGCGGACTTTTTCTTCCCAAAAGTCAGACGGACCTAGAAATAGAACATGTTTTAAATCTTCCCGCCGAGAGTCCACCGGACCCAGTTCTTATTGGGAAATCCACTCGTCTGTATACTGGTCCGACGGACCAAATACGATGCAAGGGCAGCTACAGCACCTGCCCACGAGAATGTTTCCAGCGCGATAGGATCTCGGCTGCAGGATACTGTACATCTCGCCCTTGCTGCAATAGGAAAAACTCATTAGAGATAGGCGACAATGTCCCTTAGGTCTGGTATGGATTTTAAGGGGAACCGACGGACTTTCGGCGGAGCTCCGACGGACTTTCCAAATGAACGGACTTGCCCACACACGGACTAAAGTCCGTTCATTTTGAATGTGACTCCAGGTACGATGGGACTAGAAAAGGAAGTCAATCTTGCCGCTTTCATAGGCGAGATTGACACCTTGCGAGCCCCGTCGCCTGGTATGGATTTTAAGGGGAACCCCCTACGCCAAAAAAACAGCGTGGGGGTCCCCCCAAAGTCCATACCAGACCCTTATCCGAGCATGCAGCCCGGCCGTTCAGGAAAGGGGGTGAGGACGAGCGAGCGCCCCCCCCTCCTAAACCTTACCAGGCCACATGCCCTCAACATGGTGCTTTGGGGAAGGGGGAAGCCCTGCGCCATCTTCTTCCAGCACTTTTACTAGCGTTGGCCTGGTCTCCTCCTTCGCCGTCTTCTTCCCTCTACTGTTCTTCTGATGTTGACACAACGCTTTCTCCTGCTGTAATGCCCTGCTGTAATGCTGTGTACAGATTGCGCAACGACTTATATAGGCATGGGGCGGGTTCACTGGGTGATGTCACCCGGCGACCCCACCCCTTATGACGGCACAGTGACAGTATGCACCGGGACCCCGCCCCTTATGACGTCACCGCCCGGGGCGCGCTGAGACTGTGCCGTCACCCCACCCCATGCCTATATAAGTCGTTATGCCCTCTGTACACAGCATTACAGCGGGAGAGAGCATTGTGTCAACATCGGAAGAACAGAAGAGGGATTAAGATGATGAAAGAGGGGACCGGGCCAATGCTAGTAAAAGGGCTGAAAGAAGATAGCGGAGGAGCCCAGCAAAAGAACCGGAGACTGGGAGAATAACTAGAGACCAGGAGAAGATACCGGAGAGCGGGAGAAGAACCGAAAAGCGCAGAGAAGTCGGAAGAAGACCCCCGGAGCTGACTAATAAATTACTTTAAAAATCTGTCTAGTGTGTTTTTTTTATTGACACTTTTTTCCCCAGGTGAATGGGTAGGGGTACCCCATACTCATTCACATAGGGTTGGGGGCCGGGATCTGGGGGCCCCCTTATTAAAGGGGGCTCCTGGATTCCGATAAGCAGGGTGCCCCCCTTCCCCAAAGCACCCACCCCCTATGTTGAGGGCATGCGGCCTGGTATGGTTCAGGAGGGGGGCGCTCGCTCGTCCACACCCCCTTTCTTCACCGGCCGGGCTGTGTGCTCAGATAAGGGTCTGGGATGGACTTTGGGGGGACCCCCACGCCATTTTTTCAGTGTAGGGGGTTCCCCTTAAAATACATACCAGGCGACCGGGCTCGCAAGGTGTCAATCTCGCCTATGAAAGCAGCGGAACTCCGCCGAAAGTCCGTCGGGAAGTCCGTCAGACCTAGTCTGCCGGAAAGTCCGTTTGTGTGTGCGCAAGTCTGCTCGTTCGAATAGTCCGTCGAAACTCCACCGAAAGTCCGTCGGAAAGGCCGTCGGACCTAGTCTGCTGGAAAGTCCAGTCGTGTGTACGGGGCATTACTCATTCATGTGGATAGTGGATATCTGGGGCTTTCTTAGCTTAAAGGGGGTTATCAGATTGCAAAAAGTCTGACAGGGACAGGTTTGTGGGGAAGAAGCCCTTTTCCTCATCAACATAGGGCCCCTCCTCATGTTGAGGGCATGTGGCCTGGTATGGTTTCTGGCCTGCCTGGCTAAATGCATGGTTTAAGTTTATGTAATTGAGGGGAACCTCAAGTCATTTTTTTACAATGTTCTCTCTTTAAGTCCATGCAAGATCTGAAGGGTCTAGTGTTTATTTTGGGGGGATTGATTTTTTCTCTTGTATACCAAAAAATTACAAATTAAAAAGACTGTTAATTCACTTTTCCCTGCAAGCTTCCTTTATTTTGTAAATAATGCAATAGGAATCCTCCAAAATACAGTTGTGCTCAAAAATACCCTTGCAGAAATCAAAGACATATTGGCTTTGATATTGAACATATGACCGATCATGACAAAAAACTGTCTTTTATTTAGGGATAGGGATTATATGAAACCATTTATTATCACATGTTGTTTGGCTCCTTTTTAAATCATAATGATAACAGAAATCACCCAAATGCCCTGATCAATAATTTACATACCCTGGAATGTTTGGCCTTGGTACAGACACACAAGGTGACTGACAAACACAGGTTAAAATGGCAATTAAAGGTTAATTTTCCACATCTGTGTTTTTTTTAATTGCAATTAGTGTCTGTGTATAAATAGTCAATGAGTTTGTTAGCTCTCACGTGGGTGCTCTGAACAGACTAGATACTGAGCCATTGGGAGCAAAAAAGAATTGTCAAAAGACCTGCATAACATGGTATTGAAACTTTATAAAGATGGATAATGATATAAAAAGTGATCCAAAGTCTTAAATATGCCAGTCAGTACTGTTCAATCACGTAATAAGAAGTGGAGAATTCTGGGTTCTCTTGATACTTAGCCAAGGTCAGGTAGACCAAAAAAGATTGCAGCCACAGCTGCCAGAAGAACTGTTTGGGATACAAAGAAAAACCCACTAGTAACCTCAAAAAAATTACAGGCTGCTCTGGAAAAAGGGTATGTGGTTGTTTCAAGGAGCATAATACAACAATACTTGAACAAAAATGCTGCATGATTGAGTTGCCAGAAAGAAGCCTTTACTTTGCCAATGCCACAAAAAAGCCTGATTACAATATGTCCGACAACACCTTGACACACCTCACAGCTTTTGGCATGCTGTAATCTGAAGTGACGAGACAAAAAAAATTGTATGATCAAAACCATAACCGCTATGTTTTTGAGAATGGCCAGCACGGCCTAAAGGGGGAAGAAATGGCTCACTGTTTTTTTGGGATCTCTAAAGGCACAGGGAATCTTGTGAAAATTGATGGCAAGAGGAAAGCACTGTGTTATCAGAAAATACTGGCAGACAATTAGCATTCTTCTGCACGAAAGTTGTGCATGGGACTCTCTTGGACTTTCCAGCATGACAATGACCATAGGCACAGGGCCAAGTTGACCCTCCAGTGGTTACAGCTGAAAAAGGTGAAGGTTCTTGAGTGGCCATCGCAGTCTTTTGACCTTAAAGCGGAGCTCCACTTTTTTTTTAGGCAAACATTAACACAATCAAACATTGACACTTGCAAACTCACTGTTTTGGAGATTGAGCTTGCCCGATGTCCGCTTTCGTTGTTAGACCACTTTCACACCGCACCGCCTATAGCGTCGGTGGTGAAACGCCACTATTTTTAGCGGTGTTTTACCGTCAGATTTGCAGCGCATTTCGGCCGCTAGTGGGGCGCTTTTACCCCCCCCCGCTGTCGGCCGGGAAAGGGTTAAAACCCCCCGCAAAATGCTGCAATAGCGGCGTTTTGCCAGTGGTATTACAGCGCTGCCCCCTTGATTTCAATGGGGAGTGCTGCCCCATTGATTTCAATGGGGAGCGCTGCCCCATTGATTTCAATGGGGAGCGCTGCCCCATTGATTTCAATGGGGAGCAGCGCTGGAGGAGCGGTGAGTTCACCGTTCCAAAGAAGCTGCTGGCAGGACTTTTCCTGACGTCCTGCCAGCGCACCGCTGCAGTGTGAAAGCCCTCGGGCTTTCACACTGCAGACAATGGTGCAGCTGTTTTAGGGTGGATTGCAGGCGCTATTTCTAACGCTATAGCGCCTGCAATACGCCCTTGGTGTGAAAGGGGTCTAAAGATCAACTTATATAAAATCTGTCCTGCCGTTTCCATCTTGCTTGTGGGCATGTGAAACCCACAAGCATTTACTTCCTTGTTCCCTCGATGCTGAGCTACCAGCATGCTTTGCTCGTTCCCACGCATGCTCAATAGTAGCTTTGTGGAGCATGTAAACAACACAGACGGTCGTAATAGCGTCACTTCCGTTCTTCAAATCCCACGATAAATCGCGGCAGGCCTCCGCAATGACTCCTGGGAGCAATAACACAAGCTCCCTGGAGTCAGTGCGGCTTAAGGGAAATGACGAAATAGCCGAACAGCTGTAAAACAGAGGTACCTTAGAAAAAAAAAGGTCAGTTTTTTTTTTATTACATTAATGCAATCTTTAATATCATTAAGCCACTCAATGGGGAGATCTCAAATGTGCGGTTAATGCAAAACAACCAAAGACTTTGCACTACCTGGAGGCATTTTGCTAAGATGAATGGACCACCTGCAAGAATTCGGGGCCTCATACACAACTATTACAAAAGACTAATATATATATATATATATATATATATATATATATATATACACACACACACACACACACACACACACACACACACACACACAGTGCTGTGAAAATATTTGTCCCCTCCCTGTTTTTTTTTTTTTTTGCATATTTCTCACAGTTAAGAATTCAGATAATCAAGCAAATTTTAATATTACACAAAGATAAACCAAGTAAATCCAAGATGCAGTTTTTAAATTATTATTTCATTTATTAAGGGAAAAAAGCTGTTCAAACCTGCCTGGCCCTATGTGAAAAAGTAATTGCCCCCTCCCATGCTGAATCGTGAATGAACTGTGATTAACCACAATTTTTTGGAAAGTTGAGTTAAAGCGGAGCTCAGCCCGATTTACAATCAATATCTACAAATTATTACTTCTCTCTATCAGACTGAAAGATGACAATTATTAAACAATACCTTTTTTTTCTGTTGATATGCAGCATTTCCAGGTTCTGGGGATTGCGGGTATGGGCGGGGTTGTGGCGGCTATTACGCCACTTCCTTAGTGCCGCACTGTCTCCTGAGATCCTTTTCTTATTTTTCTTTTTTTTTCAAAAATAATTTTATTGAAGTAAAATCACAATTAGTCACGGTAACAGGATTGTCATGTACATATTCAAGAGTTACAGAATAATCGAATAGGCATATATAGGCATATAAATCTGACCTCTTAGTATGAGACTGAGAGATTTTGGGAACCATATGGATAATATTCCTAAGTATTATTATATTTTGTTCTAATTTGTGGCATGGGTCATCTGTGGAGGCTGCAACTGTATGGGTATTGAAATGGCTGTCTGCATGACAGATCTGTTTACGGGTGCATGAACTGGGATACTTTTCTCTTCTTCCCAGGAGACAGTGCGGTGGCCTGGCCGCCCGTTGTAATGGCAACAGGAGCTGCTGACCACGCTCCTATGGCACTATTACTGCGCATGCGCGAGATCTTACCTAGAACGGGCGTTGCATTCTGGGAGATGCACGTCACTAGATCCCGGAAGAGAATGCCTGGGGGCTTCACATGCCCACAGGCAAGATGAACCCAATGGATAATAACTTTATAAAGCGTTCTTTCAGGAAAAAAAAAAAAGGGAAACCTTCTATAAATGGGACATGTGAATAACAAATGTACAAATTAATTTGTTTAGAACAGTCACTTAAAAAATAAAAATGTCAGAGGCAGTGGAGCCCTGCTTTAAATTTCACTTTCCATACCCAGGCCTGTCAGACCTGTTGAATCAAAAAAACACTTAAATAGAAGCTGCCTGACAAAGTGAAGCATGCTAAAAGATCCTGCCGTGATCTAAAGAAATTCAAGAACAGATGAGAAACAAAGTCATTTACATGTATCAGTCTGGAAAGGATTACAAAGCCATTTCTAAGGCTTTGGGACGCCTACAAACCACAGTGAGAGACATTACCCACAAATGGAGATAACTTGGAACAGTTGTGAACCTTCCCAGGAGTGATTGGCCTACAAAAATTACTCCAAGAGCACAATGACGACTCATTCAGGAGGTCATAAAATAACCCAGAACAACATCTAAAGAGCTCCAGGCCTTACTTGCCTCAGGTAAGATCAGTGTTCATGATTCAACAATAAGAAAGAGACTGTGCAAAAATGACATCCATGGGAGAGTTCCAAGGCCAAAGCCACTGGTGACCAAAAAGAACACAAAGGTTCATCTCAAATTTACCAAAAAACATCTTGATTATCCCCAAGACTTTTAGGGAAATATTATCTGGACTGATGAGACAAAAAATTTACTTTTTGGAAGGTGTGCGTGTCGTTACATCTGGCCTAAAACTAATACAGCATTTCATATCAAGAACATCATACCAACAGTCAGACATGGTGGTGGCAGCGTGATAGTCTGGGGCTGCTTTGCAGCTTCAGGACATGGACAATTTACCATAATTGATGGAACCATGAATTCTGAGCTTTACAAGAAAATCCTAAAGGAGAATGTCTGGCCATCAGTTTGTGACCTCAAGTGCACTTGGGTTATACAGCAGGACAATGATCCGAAACACAATAGCAAGTCCACCAACAAATGGTTCAAGCAAAGCAAAATGTAGGTTTTGGAGTCGCCTAGTCAAAGCCCGGACTGCAAAGAGTGGGCCAAAATTGCTCCACGACAATGTGAACCACTCATTGCCAGTTATTGCAAATGCTTGATTGCCAAGGGTGGCACAACCAGTTATTAGGTTTAGGGAGCAGTACTTTTTCACATAAAGCCAGGCAGGTTTAGACAGCTTTTTTGCCTTAATAAATTAAACATATTTTTATATATATATATATATATATATATAGATAGAGATAGAGAAGAGAGAGAGAAAAAAGAGAGAGATTTTAACAAACAAGGATTGGGTGCAACTCCACTTTAATTTCCTAATGTTTCTCCAAACCTCTACATAGGAATAAAAGAAGCAAATGGTATATGCTGAAGAAGATGCATCAATTGCCCACCTCTAAACTTTTTTGCCTAGACTCTAGTTTACATGGCCTTGCTACAGTGTGTGGTCTGTCCAGTTCTTCCCCTAAAACATACAAGTAATAATATTCATTGCAGTTGAATGCAATATTCAAAATTTGAAGGGTTTCATATTTGCTGGGACTATAAGAGAAATATTAGAGCATCTTACAATTACTGTACTTCCATATGTGCATCAACAGAAAACAAGAATAACATTCAGTATAACCACAGAGAAATAGAATGAAAAGGTTATCAGCAGGGGTTTATGGCAGAAGATCAACCTTGAATGCATTGCTTGACAGTCACAACTTCAAAGAGTCTGTCATCTTATTCCCAGTGTGATAACTGGAGCAAACTATAGATATTCTATAAAATGAGCTAGAATTTCAACCCAGATTTGCTGGTACTATGATACTGTATGTGTTTGCATGTGTTCATATGTGCATGCATTTCTGGAAACAGCAGAAATGTTCAAAAAAGTTTTACAGACGGAGGATCTACATTCAAATGAAGTTAATTTGATATGCAGTAGGTGGTTCAGAAAATCAGCAAAAAAAGTGGATTTGTTCATTTCCCATACAGGTGTAGCACCCTCTAGAGTAGGAAGTGTTAGGATTTTTTTGTTAGTGTAGGTAAAATGTTTTCCTGATGACTCTATGGCAGCATACAGATGATAGTGCTCCGCCTCTACTCCTCCTCCAGGACTAGTGAATAGCATAAATTAAAGACACAGTCCTTCCCCCAACATTCTCCTTTTTTTTTCCTCATACCTCTTGTGCTGGTGAAGAGTAGCAGCATGTCCATACTTCTGCTTTGGCAGCTTCCACCGGGTTTAGCCTTTCCCGTGTGCAGTCCTTGTTCTTAGGCCACTCACAGCGCTAATAAGACTCGGAACCCCTTCTGTGGATCTTTTGGAGTCTTCTCGCAGAGTTTCCTCACAGGAACGCAGTCTGCCATTTCATATTACGATGCATACAGGCGGATTTGCAGAAGGATCAGCTCTTGTAACCCAGGCTTCCTGTGTTCTTTTGTTTTCTCTCTCACTCTTTCCTTTCCCCTTGTCATTTTTGTTAGTTTCCTGTTACTTCCCATTATGAGTTCAGGGCAAGCTTGTTGGTTTATGCCCCTTTGGGGCTAGATGCTAGTTTTGGGGAGCTGGTGCTTCCCCTGGCGCATCGCTTGTACACCGCCACTTCAGAGCGCTCGGTTCGTCCAGTGTGTGGCAGGAGGAGGCGAGCATGCTCTCTTGGCATCTCCCAGCCATGCTCTGTGCAGCATTGCCACTTGGCGTACTCGTTGCCGTATTGGCGCATGAGCGGTCCGGGGTAAGGTACACAATTTCTGGCTGGTGAGGGAACTGCTGAGTAGAGCCCTCTGCGCTGGTAGCCAATGTGCATGCGCGGGCGCACGCGCTGTTGCTTGGCCGGCCAGCAGCCATCTTTGTTTCTGGAAAAATTTCCAGTTTTGCCTATCCCTGCAGGATTTTTTCCTGACACTGCTCTATGGTAGGAGTAAGGATTAACAAAAAAATTGAAGAGGAGGAAGAATGTGTGTGTGTGTGTGTGTGTGTATATATATATATATATATATATACACACACACATGTATGTATATATGTATATATATATATATACTTTATATGTGTGTGTGTGTGTGTATATATATATATATATATACACACACACACACATATATATATATATATATATATATTTGTGTGTGTGTGTATATGTACTGTATGTGTGTATGTGTGTATATATATATATATATATATATATATATATATGTGTGTGTATGTATATATGTGTGTATGTATGTATATGTGTATATATATATATATATACATATATATATATATATGTATATATGTATATATGTGCAATGTGTATATATAGTAGTAAAGAAGCTGCTTCCATCAGAACTCTGGCATCTTGGGTTATAAAGTTGATTCAGAAGACCTACAGGGCAAAGAATATGGAGCCCCCATCCCGAGTGAATGCTCATTCTACGAGAGCAGTCTCAACTTCATGGGCAGCAAGGGCTAATGTTTCTTTGGAGACAGTTTGCAGGGCAGCCACCTGGTCTTCTCGCACTACCCTGTTGATCCGGGGGCTCTCATGACTGTAGAGTTTGGAATGAGGGCAGTTTAGGCTGTAATTTCCTTTTGTAATTAAATTAATTATTATTGCCATTATCCCACCCGTGTCAGCTAGTTATTTATCATCTGTATGCTGCCACGGAGGCACCAGGAAAACAGAAAATTGTACCATACTTACCATCATTTTCCTTTCCTGGTGCCTATCCATGGCAGCATTCGCTCCCACCCTTGGTATTCTATGTTACGAAGAATGTTGGGGGAGGGACTGTCTTTAATTTATGCTATTTACTAGTCTTGTAGGAGGAGTAGAGGCGGAGCTCTATCATCTGTATGCTGCCATGGATAGGCACCAGGAAAGGAAAATTATGGTAAGTATGATACAAGTTTCAGTTTTGGCTTGGCTGGCAGCCAAGCCTCTGTTTGAATCTGGGTCTGGTGAGTGATCCAGGGAGGCTTGTATGACTCAGCAGGCAGTATCTCTGGCACCTTCCTCTACTTCTGGAACTTGTGAGAAATTTCCAGAAGAATGGGAGGTTAGGAGGAGCTGCCTGGAGTATTCATGAGAGCCCTGACCAATCCCCAACAGATGGGTTGGCAGGGGGCAGGCCACCTCTAATACTCAGGATCAGCCCAGCAGGAGAGTTTGGGTGGAATCTGGAGCTGGAGTGGAATCTGGAGTGCTAGGGGGCTGTCATGAGCCCTTGAGGGTAACCCCCTAGCAGGGCCGGATTCCTCACAAGGCCACCGAGGCCAGGCCTTGGGGAGGCAGTGGTGACAGGGGCAGCCCATGTTACTCGTAAATTGGGGCCCCCGATGATGGCTTTGCAGAGTGCGAGGCTGTATTCCTGATCTAGCCAGCAGTGAGGGGGCGGGGCCAGGAGCTCCAATGACACGCTAACTCCGCCCCATGCAGCCTGCATGCTGAGAAAAGAACGGCTGTAGTTAGAGCAGTGATTGGAGTGGGCGTGTCAGTGGAGCTCCTGGCCCCACCCCCTCTATACTGGCTGGGGAATACAGAGGTCCGGGGGCAGGGCCAGAAGCTCCATTGACGCGCCCACTCCGATCACTGCTCTAACTACAGCTGCTCTGTTCCGAGTGGAGCTCCCGGCCCCGCCCCCTCTCTGCTAGCTAGCGCGTTATTACAACCTCCTGTGTCCTCTGTGCACTCTCTCTGCAAAGCTGTCATTGGGGCCCGTTGAAGCACCTGTCCCCTGGATTATCCATTATATGCCTGTATTCACTCTGCTTTTGTTAGTAGCCAATTAGCTTTGGTTTTTAAATTTATTAAACAGTGATTTTATATACTGCACTTAGTTTGGCAGAACTTGTCTCTTTTTTCTGGTAATCTCATGAAGTATATCCGCAGTCTCTTATAATCTCATGCAGTATGTCCACAGTCTCTTATAATCTTGTGCAGTATGTCCGCAGTCTCTTATAATCTTGTGCAGTATATCCACAGTCTCTTATAATCTTGTGCAGTATGTCCGCAGTCTCTTATAATCTTGTGCAGTATATCCGCAGTCTCTTATAATCTCATGCAGTATATCCGCAGTCTCTTATAATCTTGTGCAGTATGTCCGCAGTCTGGTAATCTTGTGCAGTATGTCCGCTGTCTCTTATAATCTTGTGCAGTATGTCCACAGTCTGGTAATCTTGTGTAGTATGTCCGCTGTCTCTTATAATCTTGTGCAGTATGTCCACAGTCTCTTAATCTCGTGCAGTATGTCCGCAGTCTCTTATAATCTTGTGCAGTATGTCCGCAGTCTTGTAATCTTGTGCAGTATGTCTGCAGTCTGGTAATATTATGCAGTATGTCTGCACTCTCTGACCCTCTCCTGTAGTATGTGTATTAATGTGCCGCTTTACTTGCGCAATTATTTGGGATTGCTCCACTGCTCAGTGAGTGGTAATGATGTGCATTAACCTATAGCAACCAGACTGACCAGTTTAGCTTTACTTGCCATTCAGTCAGAACTTTTAAATACTTTGTGCTATGAAGATATTATCGATGAGTTTGCCAAAAGAAAAGTTAGAACTAAAAAATTGTAGGGAGTTTCTTACTGCTATAATCAGTATTTTCAGTCTGTACAATTAAAGCCAGTTATTGTGAGTGTTCTTGTGTGTGGAGATATGTTTTTTAATTGATCTATTGTAGCAGTCATCGACGACGAAGGATGAGAACGGTGTTGTGTGTGTGTGGGGGTGGTGGGGGGGGGGGGGGCGTCATTGAAGGACCCGGTCTTGGGGCGGCAAAGGGAGTAAATTCGGGCCTGCCCCCTAGTCTGCAAGGGTGACCTCGGGCCTGTGAGCTTGGGTGCAGGAGGGATCCTCTGACTGCCCAAGGAGGAATCCTGTCCAGTGGCATGGAAGCAGGTGTGAGGGCAGCAGATGCCAGTGAGCACTTCTGGGAGATCTCCAGGGAGAAGACAGCCAGGTGGGCTGGTGAGTGAAACAGTTGGGGCGGACTGATATGCAGCCTGAGAGGACTGGGTGAGAGCAGCCTTAGATGGATAAAGAGTCAGTCTGATAGGACTCTGGTCAACAGGGCTAACAGCCAACAGGGCTAGTAAAAGGGGCAGCTGCATCCAGGTGGGCTGGATGTGCCTGAAGAGGTAGTGCTGGGATTAGTAGCCACAGAAGGACAGCTGGGCACTAGGACTAGGCTACACTACCAAGGGGCCCACAGTCCCTAACTGTAATGGGCATTTGCTTTATCTGACTAAGCCCTTTTTGTCAGATCATCCAACAGTGTGCCAGTTGGTCCTGGGATTTTTATGCTGCAAGCAAGTGATAAGCTGGTGGAAGCTGAGGAGTGTGTAAATAGACTGTACAGAAGAAGTTGTCCCTGAAGTTTTGCAAGTCAAGTGGGCATCCCATAATACCCATATCCCCGTTCAAGTTTATTTCCCTCAATAAAACAAAAACAACAAAGCACTGGACTGTTTCCTGACTGCAGTGTGCTTGTGAAGATGCAGTGTGCTGGGTGGGGGATCCCTTTCTACTTGCGGCTCCTTAGGGGGTGCGCTACACAGGGAAAAATATCAGGTTTGGGGCACATCCCATGCAACCCCAATCTGCCATGAAACCCCACATGAATATGGTGTAGGTTTCTACTTTCTGAGCAAAAGCCAGTCTTGAAAAGAGTGTTTTTGGAAGTAGAGCGACTCACAAAGCAGGCCGATCTATTGTATATTCTGACTTTATCTATCCTGTAATATTTCCTGGATAACATTGTAATTACTGGAATAAATAGCTCTTTTAGACCTTTTAAGTCCAATACTCCTTTCCCCTCTCCCCAGGTGTCTTCTGTATACTCCCTCTTCAAATTGTTGTTGGATAGGCCAGGGTAGGGCACTGTCTTTTCACAAAGGGAGTTTTCATGGCTTCCGGTTCCGGCGCCACATGAGGGAGAGGTAACCATCCTCCGCTCCCGCTGCACTCCCCGCTAAACCGGCCACAAACACCGGCATACGCCTCGGGGAGACCCCCCCCGCTATACACGCGGATTTGCGGGCACCCATGGATCGCTTCGTGGAGCGATCGTACGCTAAAGCGGCCTCTGCCTCACTATCTCCGGCGGGAGAAACACTCGCGGCCAACATGGCGGCCGCACCGTCCCCTGTAGAGAGCGGGCAGTCACACACACAGCATCCCACAGCCCCGGGGACATTAGCGGCTGACCCAGCTTCACCTGCAGGCATAGCACAGGCTGTAGTCACGCTGCTGGGGCTGACATTAGCTGCCACAGTAGATGCAGCAGTTCACAGAGGGCTAGAACAGCTACACCTGGAAGTACAAGCCCAGGCACAGAGGATTGCTCACACAGAGGAGCGAATCTCCTCTCTGGAAGATGAGGCTGCTGTCACCTCTGTGTCAATGGCGCGCATGGCTACCACACACAAGGAGATTTGGGACAAACTCGACGATTTGGAAAATCGCTCGAGGAGAAATAATTTACGGGTCATAGGACTCCCGGGGTCTGTCACCACTGCCCAGCTCACTAACATCTGCGCTAAAATTATCCCTGAGCAACTGGGGCTTCGCATACCATGCACGATCGAAAGAGCGCATCGCATCGGGCAATACTCTGATTCCCGCGCCAAACCTCGCCATGTTATTGTTAAATACCTGAACTATGCAGACAAAAACGCCATCATGCAAAAGTTCCGCCGCACACGCTCCTTGACTGTAGATGGCGCACAACTACTGCTGTTTGCGGATTATTCCATTGAAGTTATGAACAAACGCAAAGCTTTTTCGTCGGTTTGCTCCATTCTACATAACAACCAGATAAAATTCTCATTGACGTACCCGGCCACCCTCCGCATCCAAACGTTTGAAGGAGACCAACTCGCTTTCAACTCGCTGGAAGAAGCGGAAAGGTATGTCAACACCATGGGCACAGATATGGATCACGCCGACTCAGCAGGGAACTCTACTTCACCAGCACAACTCCCTCCATCCGCGCACCCCAAGCAACATAGTAGCCCCACTAAACCCCCATACAAGCGTGTCCGTGTCACACCGAAAGATGATCGCGCAGGGCACCGCTGACGCACCATCGTGATGGTACATTCTGATACTTGTCCGAGAGACGGGTAGTATTGTTAATGGTATGTCTTCCCACTCTCCTCCTTTTATGCTACTCCTACCACTTGCACACTATAGGTGGCGATACTAACTGTTGCAGGTGGGACTTAACCCACTGGCTGCATTTCTCCAGGCTTAACCGTTTTGCCTCACATCTATTCACCAAATTGTCCATGTATACTTGTCAATGCTGTATTGTTGTGTGACTTTTTTTTTTTTTTTTTTTTTTATGTTTACCGCAGAGGTTACAGCTATCAGTTCGGCTCACTGGCCCCTCACATTGATCCCAGCCAAAGGCTGCACTTTTCCTAGCTGACACTCCCCCCTAGCTATGGAGATACAACACTCCGTCTCTAACCCCTATCCATAGACTCACCCTTTAAATTAGCTCGACATTGTTCTCACTGTCTCCGCTTATACCTCCCCCTTTTTTGGCCTAACTCCGGCCACCAGGGGAGGAGCGGGAATTGGATGAGTACCGTGATTGCTGGTTGTACCTCATGTGGAAAAAAGTGAAGTCCGTAACGGATCTTAGAAACTTATCCTACGTGACCTTAGTTCTACTGTTACTATCCTTCAACAGTTGTATGTTTAGCTTAACTTTATTCACTTGTTCTGTCCTTATACCCTCGGGACAGCTAGATTGCCTTATTGGTTCCCTGGTTGCAGAGGTTCTGTCCGACAGCGGATCTGTCTGCAAACCCTCAGCCGATTATGCCTCTCCACTTCAGACATGGCCTCTCCAACCAGCGGGAATCACTTAAAGTTTATTTCTTGGAATGTTAAGGGGCTTCGATCCCCTTGTAAACGCATGGCCATTCTGAGACACCTGAAGCGTCTTGGTGCTGATGTGGCACTGCTCCAAGAGACACACCTCCCAATTTAAGAAACACAACAGGCAGCAATATAACTTAGCCAGTGAGTCCCTACGCACAGCCCATGAACGCCTAATACTAAACCGCACACCTGACAATATCCGCACATGGCAGCAAGCTAAAAAGCTCATTTGATCTTTGGGCAGAACAACAAGAAACGGCTAAATTGTCCTACACCAAACTTTACTATCATAGATTTGGCAACAAGGCAGGTAAATTGCTGGCCAAACTGTGCTCAGGACCGAAGCGATCCACTCGTATCTCTACCATGAGAGATGTGAATGGATCTCTGACCACATCAACCGACAAAATCAGCAGTCTGCTCACCAAATACTATACTGATTTATACGCAGCTGACCCCACAGATCAAACTGCAGCTGCAGCTTTCCTTTCCAGAGTACGCTTACCCAAACTTCAGGATACACATCTAGAAGAACTAAACGCCCCTATTACAATGGAAGACATTCGGCGAACAATCAAAACTATGCCCTCCGCTAAAGCCCCAGGTCCGGATGGCTATACAGCTGAATTTTATAAATTGACCATTGACTTCATTCCTGACACACTAAAACATGTGTACACAGACATGTGGAACGGAGGGCCCTATCTGCCTACCGGGACACAAGCATATATCAAATTGATACCCAAAAAGGGGAAAGACCCCTTATTGCCAGGCTCCTACCGCCCAATCTCCCTAATAAACGTGGATGCCAAAATCCTGTCCAAAATCGTAGCGTCGCGCTTAGCCCTTTTACTCCCCTCCCTGCTTCATCCAGCACAATCTGACTTTGTTACAGGCCGGTCTGCCACGTTGAACATACGAAAAGTTTTAATGGCCCTAAATTACGCTAAAACCACACCCAGACCAAGACGTTGCTATTATATCGCTCGACGCAGAAAAAGCTTTTGACAACATTGATTTGTCTTGGCTGTTTAGAGTACTGACCCAATTCGGCTTTGAAGGACCAGTCATGCGATTCCTCCAACAAATGTATACATCCCCAACAGCACGCCTTGTCACTCCTGACTTTATCTCCGCGACGATACCCTTAACTAAGGGAACTAGACAGGGATGCCCACTGTCACCCCTACTTTTTAATCTAGCCATTGAGCCTCTATCCAGAATACTTAATTCACGGGATGGCATCAGTGGGATCGCAATAGGAAACCAAATCCTACACTCTGCCTTATTTGCAGACGACATACTGCTGTTCTCCACTGATCCCCTCTCTGATTTTGAAAAACTTAGAGAACTTTTTGCGGCCTATCGAGTAAGTTCGGGATTTAGAATTAACTTTGACAAAAGTGAAATCCTACCCCTCCACCCAAGACTAAAATTGTTCAGGAATTGGAAACATGGGCGGCCCTCCCCCTCTCGCTCTTCGGGAAATGCCACTTATTTAAAATGGTTTCCTTTGCCCGCTTACTTTACCCACTGCAGACTATACCTCTACTATTGAAACACTCAGATATACATAAGATTCATAAGGCACTGTCTGCTTTCCTATGGTCTCGCAAGAAACCACGCATTGCTATGCAAAAATTGTGTCTCCCGAAGTCCGAGGGTGGGGAGAGTCTGCCGAATATTCGTTTTTATAATCTTGCTTGTCTACTTAGGCAGGGCTTAGACTGGATAGCAGGACAATCCAAATACTGCAACACCCTCCTTGAAGGGGCAATGACCTCTCCATATGCCCTAACGGCTATTCTTCATTCTAGTCCTAATGCCTTACCGCCTCATCTTAAGTCAAATGTACTTATCAGAGACACTATCATTGCTTGGAGAGAAATACGCAAACTGCTGGGGCTACCATCAAATATATCTAGACACTTACCAATCCAAGGAAATCCTATGTTCATCCCATCTACCCTACATAAAGCATTTGACCACTGGAAAACTAATGGCCTTACATCAGTTATGTCCATATATCAAGGCGAACCAGGAGCATTCAAATCTTTCTCATCCCTATCATATGAATTCTCCCTTCCACCAACACACATCTTCTTCTATCGCCAAGTAACCGACTATTTGAGGTCTTGCTGTGGACCCAATTCGGACCCCTTCCAGAAGTCGTTCATAGACACAGTACTACAGACAGGTGACTACTCCATCACCAACCTATACTCTTACCTTATCCAACACCAATCTAAGAAGTATCACCTTAAACTGTTTCAAACCTGGGCTGCCCTTCTCGGGGACGATGAATTACCGGACAAAATACTGGATGGCTACAGGCATGTCCGAGAACTCACAACCTCTGAAACATGGCGTGAAACCCAATTCAAAATAATACACAGAGCCTACTACCCATTTTACGTCAACAAAGACAACGCAAGTCTAAAACAATGCCCCTGGTGCACTGTGCCCCGACCCACTCTGCTTCATCGCTTCTGGGATTGTCCAACCATTACCAGATACTGGGACTCGTTTTAACCTACGCTGGCAATATTACCAACACGCAGATCCCGAAAGACCAGCTGTTATGTCTATTTGGCTGCACACCCCAAATTTCCCCCTCGAATATTGGGGGACCTGCGACTATTTCACAATGGGTGCACCTTGTCCTTCTTGTAGCTCGCAGAATGATTATGACTTGCTGGATTTCCAAGGACCCACCTACTCTGCCAGCTGTGCAACGGGCAATAGAATCCCTCTTCTACATGGAACGACTGGACACCATCACAAGGAACTTTCGCCCTACTTCTCGCTTTTTCACACGATGGCGCAAATACATGGAAGCCACACTGACTCAGGCAGATATGCAAATGGTCATGAGCCCATTCCGCTATACAAACTGGTACCTGAACAGAAGTCTCACAGGGTCCCTGGGTAACCTTAAGCTCTTAGATCAATCTGATCCTTCGGCTTACCAGCCACCATGAACATCAGACTGCTTTGGCCCCTTGACTTCCATGCCCCCACCCCTGTCTTTGCTCCCACTCCCGAGGGTAAACTGTTATGAACTGTTGTCTCTATGCAAATGCATTTTGTTTAATCGAACTATTAGAGGTTAAAAGGACCCCCTTTGTCAACCCCCCCCCCCCCCCATAACTATGTACACGCACTCTACATACGCAATTTTTTCATCTATGTCAAGCAATGTTTGTACAAGTTAACTAGCCTGCTTCAAGGATACGTTATTCTTTATGTTTATGTACGTGATATGCAAAAAACAATAAAAAAAAATTCCAAAAAAAAAAGGGAGTTTTCATGATGCCCTGCACCTACAGAAAGAAACTTGAAAGAGGAGCAGCGATGAACAAGGCAAAGTAAGTCTGCAGGGCACAAGTGCCTGAGGGAAGGGCTGATTCGGCATTAAGTTAACCACATCCCGCCAGGCCTATAGTAAAATTATGACAGAGCGGTGGTTTAATTGTTGTGACTGGAAGTCATATGACGTCCTTCACATCATGCCCCTCATGCATGCCCTTGGGGGTGCGCAGTGAGGCAATCGGTGTTTAAATGTGTTGCTCGGACATACCGCCTCTACAAACACGGTAAAGAGTCTATGATGTAGGCTCTTTACCATGTGATCAGCTGTATCCAATCACAGCTAACCACAGTGTAAATAGTAAGTGCAGGTTATTGGCATTCCTCTACTCACGCTGACAGCGTGTGATTAAAGGAAAGCCGATACGTGACTTTCCTGAAAGGGGGGTCTGCTGATAATCAGTGCAATGATTATAAATGCAGCCCCATCAGTGATGCCTGCCAGTGCCCATCAGTACTGCCTTTCAGTGCCCATCAGTGATGCCTTTCAGTGCCCATCAGTGATGCCTTTCAGTGCCCATCAGTGATGCCTGTCAGTGCTTCCTTGTCAGTGCTGTTTATCAGTGCTCATCAGTGCCACCCACCAGTGCCTATCAGTGCCACCTATCAGTGCACATCAATGTTGCATATCAGTGCCCATCATTGCTGCCTATCAGTGCCCATAAAGCCTGACCATCAGCGCCCATCAGTGCTGCCTATCAGTGTTGCCTATCAGTGCCCATCAGTGCCACCTATCAGTGTCCATCAGTGCAGCATATCACTGCAGCCTCATCAGTGCCTCCTCATCAGTCCCCATCAGTGCTGCATATCAATGCCATCTATATAGTGGCCATCAGAGCTGCATATTAGTGCTTCATCATCAGTGCCGCCTCATCAGTGCCCATCAGTACTGCCTCATCAGTGCCCGTCAGTGCAGCCTCATCAACGCACATCAGTGAAGGAGAAAAAACACTTATTTACAAAATTTTATAACAGAAACAAAGAAACGTTTTTTTCTTCAAAATGTTCAGTCTTTTTTCATTTGTTTAGCGAAAAATAAAAAAAATCAGTGGTGATTAAATACCACAAAAGAAAGCTCTATCTGTTTTAAAAAAAATTTAAAAAATGTAGTTTGGGTACAGCACTGCATGACCATGCAATTGTCTTTCAAAATGCGATGGTGCTGAAAGCTGAAAATTGGCCTGGGCAGGGAGGGGGTAAAAGTACCTGGTTAAAAACAAATACACTTCAGGTAAGCTTTAATAATTTTTATGTGCAGATCTAAACAGCTTTACTATCATAAACCATAAAAAGTTTATGTTGAGACTTACGTTTTTAAACATCTTCAGCAGTATAACTAAATATGAAGTTTAGCTGAAAATTTAGGATGAACATGTTGCCTGATATTTACAAAACAATATAACATATTTGAACACCAGTTATACAAGTGAGCCTTACAGTAGTTTAAAAGATATAGATAACTGTTCCTCTAGCTGTAGATTGCTTTAACTAGCACCAGCTCGGCAGATCACAAGCCAGATGCTTTGAGGGCCCATCTACCTATTTAATTCAGACCTAAAACTCTATGTTAAATTAGTAGCAACCTGCCTAGCAAAATACATCTCTACTCATACCAATCAAGTAGGGGTTTATCCCCAGCAGACAGGCATCTGACGGAACTAGGGGCCGATGGGCCGAGCTCCACCGAACACCTTCTCCGCTTTTCTCTTTGGATGCAGAAAAGTGTTCCACAGAGTTCCCTGGATTCTGTTCATAACAAATTTAAACTGTCTGGCATTATTTTACGAGCTATATTGTGATTAAACTCTACTCCTAGTGCTTAGGTATGGACAGCTGGCTACCTCTCAGAGTCATTCCATATCACTAACAGCACCCATCACGGATGTGCAAAGGCCAAAGGAATTACATGTCAAACCCTGACTTACCTTCCACTCACCACTTTGGAACTTATATTTCCAGAATTGTCCCTTCATCACTGGATGACAGTGGGCATCCATAAATCTTGGAAACCTTTACACGCATCAAGGTTTTACATAATTTTATCACCTCTCTATTACCTTTCACATAAACATCAAGACATATATCTTTCTTGGTAACCGACATGCCCTTTCCCCAATGGCCTGGACTTCCTCACAACACCCCCGAGACCTGGTTAAATTCTACGACTCACAAAATTCCACTAGTAAAAGGAATCTCTTTCATATACAGATTGCGCACCACTCCCTGAACTGAAAATAAATCTACATCAACATTATACTGGGAAAGAACTTTCCACATTTCTATCCCTACTGCACAGTGGCACCAAGCTCTTAACAAGCCATACACTTTCTCCAAGAATGTCTAACACTAGGAATCAGTCATGGAAATTTATCATCAGGGATAATACCTTCCCACTAAACTAGCATCCATTTATCCTACCCTGTCTCCTAAGCACTGGAGAAATTGTTGTCTGGACAGGACCTCACCACATATGTGGTGAGATTAACCCACTTTACGTTCTTTTTAGAATGATATTACCACTATATTTACTCTGATTACTAGTGGCAATGTAATTTTGGTTCCTCAAATGACTCTTCTGGGATGACTGGCCCATGCTCTGGTAACCCATATCCTAATAGCAGCTCGCCTCTCCATTATACCGATAGTCGGAGGAGTACTAGCCCACCTTCCCACCAACATATGATTATTAACCTTAATTACCACTGCTTAATAATGGAATTTATGTTTTCTAAAGCCCACGTAAACATTTTATAAGCAGTGGAAACTCTAGGCTTAAATATCAAAGTAGTATCTCTTTATTTTAATATACCACCACTCTACTAATATTGTTGAATGTATGCCTTATTTGACCACCCTATCACCATTAGAGCTATCTACCTCTTTATCTAACAGAAGACCTGGAAGTCTTGTTTCTGTTTTTTATTTTTTGTTTGATACTTAATATCTAACACAGCAGCCTAGGTATGTGATGCACCATATTCACTCTCCTCTTCTCCCCGTACAGGAGATTTTAAGGGTTAACTCTGCTTAGACCATGGACAATCAGTAGAATTATTTTGAAGCTCCAGAAGCATTTAATGCAGACAAGAGAGAGTCATTAACTGAAAGGTTGGCTTTAATGGTAAGACTTGCATTGTTATACAAATTATGGAAAAGAATATTGCACAACTTATCAGAAGGAGGGAGGGAGGGAGGACAGAGTTCATCACATGACACATAATCCTTATACAAACATATAGCCTCTCAGACATAGTCTTACACTAGTATTTTAGCTGACGGTTGATATTACCTGAAAACATAATTTAAACTGTTTAATGCTGATGTTCTGACTTTGTCTAAAGACATAATTTCAAAACCAGTTTTTACCAGACATTATCAATACTGTGGTCATAGTGAAAAACAAGACCCTAAAAATAAGATATATTCCTCTGTCAGCTATATTCAAGTTTCAATCATGTTAACTCTTTCTCCTTCTTCAGAGATTATCCTTGTTCATGTTGCCTCTCTCAATTTCTTACGTTGCTCATGTACTGTAGCTGAAGCACCTCTCTCTGTAGCGACCCAATACCCCTCATCTGTATGTCTACCAATATTATCTATGACTCTTTAATAAGATTATACTAGTGTTTTGTCTGTACTTGGGGATTAATGTCATTGTATCTTGCTTTTACAAATTGACTTCCAGTTTATGTTGATATTGTTACCTTGTATGTTCTTTTTGAAAATGTACAATAACATTTAAGTGATCAATTGATAAAGCATACAATTTGCATTATGGTTACAGGGTGATCTAATTACTCAAATGAGTCTAAAATCAAAACATCTAACAACATCTCACAGTTGAGTGCTGGGTTAATGTTGCCTTGTTTGTGAAGTCATCACATTAGAACAAGGATATATTTTATTGAAACGATTGGTAAAATGCAATGTTGGAAGGAACCACTGGACACCACTATAGTTATCGTAGGTGCAGAGGCTGGTAAGAGGGAATCTAACAATGACTGAGAGAAAAATTTCCGGTGTGTCACCTATGCTGCATGTGCAATATACTCATAATACTGCTTGTAACAAACACTGTAATGTCCCTGCTAGAGCACATGCTATTACAGATGCTTCTGCCTATTTTCACAGAAGGCAGAAACTGCCTTTAATAATTTTCACAGTACTACATGGCATACCAATGTTTTATATCAGCCAAGATATTATAATACATCAGTCCACCCAAAAGTGATGTTTTAATTTTAGGTAAAGCTTGGATACTTTGGCAGGGAGATCAACCTGCCACAATTCCTAATTAGGGATACATGAATCTGCTCACGATCAATTAGGTTTATTAGGTTATTAGGTTTGGCTAAGACTGCTTTAAATCTGTTTAATTTAAACCCTAATGCCCCGTACACGCGGTCGGAAACTCCGACGGAAAATGTCCGATCGGACCATGTTGTCGGAAAATCCACCCGTGTGTGGGCTCCGTGTGTGGGAAAAATTTGAGATCCTGCTCTCAAATTTTCCGACAACAAAATCCGATCGGACTTTTTCCAATCGTGTGTAGAGAATTCCCAACGGACAAAGTGCCACGCATGCTCAGATCAAATTAAGAGACCAAATCTATTGGGTACTAGCCTCTACATAGTTTTGTCATACGCAACGAACGTCACCACGTTCAGAATGATCAGATTTTCCGACAACTTTGTCCGACCGTGTGTATGCAACACCAGTGTCGGACAAAATCTGTTGGAAAAAATCCAACGGATTTTGTGGTCGGAATTTCCGACCGTGTGTACGGGGGGCTTAGATGGAATGCATACATGGACAGTGCTGGGGCCCTTAGTTGGGCAGGAACTGCCCCACCCCACTTCTCTCTTTTCCTCCACTTTGCCAGCACAATCTGTCTTTTTCCAGGCACTCAGCAGCCAGTTGTATTTTTTAATATGTATTTATTTCATTATGGTCACGACACTGGAATCATAGATGCAGAGGGGATCATTTGTTGCCATATTTCATTTGGATGAAAGGCAGGAAGAACCAAACTGAGGGGTAAAATTCTACAGTCAAAAAGCAGGGCAAACAGCAGCAACAATCAAAAGTAGAACCCATAGCCATAGGTTGCCTGGTCTTCCCCCAAATAAGGTTGTTTAAAAAAAAGAAATAAAAGGCAAGCTGAAAAGAAAATATATATTTTCTGCTTCAACCTTCACCTCCTTCTTCTATGTGACTATGGAGAGTCCCTGAAGTGGAAAACTGTTTAAAATAGCCCCCTCCCTCCGCCCCCCCTCCAGCCCAGGAAAGGGCAGGCAGTAGCAAAAATGAAACATACATGTGGTCAGCGGCAGCCCATCCATTAAGGCCACCCCCTCTATCACGCCACCCCCATATATGGTTAATGGATAGATTCATGCATAGCCACCCCCTATTCATGGGTCCGGCCCCTTTAGGATGCAGGGCGCATGAATTACAGCGTCGGGGTGTAATTCACGTGCTCTAATGGGCTTCAGAATAGGGTGGACTCAGAATGCAGAGCAGTGCGCTCAGAGCCCACCCAGATGTCTTAGAAAAGCAAATGAAAATTCACTTTTCTAACACTGAAACACCTCTCCACCAATCGGGAAGCATAGGTCTGTTACCCGTTTTCCATTTGGCTGAAAGGTCAGGTGATCCTATTGGATGCCTAGGAAGAGGGCAGGGGACACACGGCGGAAGCCGCCATGATCTCAGAAGGGAAGAGGACACAGGAGATGCTGCCAGATGCCCGCCGCAGCCTGTCCCCCTGCCCAATATGCCCGCCGATCCACGATGTGCCTGTCGATCCCTGATGTGCACGCCAATCTCTGATGTGCCTGCCGATCCTTGCCACCAATGGGGTAATTGAGGGGGTGGTTGTTCTTAGTCCCCCCCAAACAAAAACTCACCAGCCGTCACTGCATGTGGCTATAGGCTGCCCATACTTTCCCAAAGTGAAGACCTGAAAAAAAAGAACTCACCAACACCCAACCCACCATCCATCTCTTAAGTGTCTGAGAAGTTGATTTAGTAAAACAAATCTGGCCTGGATTAAAGATGGCTACCAAACACCATCTGCAGATGATACTCATAAAACCAATACATATATTTTATATACATTTTTATAAGAAAAAAACAAAAATATTTCCTCACAAACCCATTCTCCCTTTAACCCCTATGGTTCTGATTGAGGCTGCCAGGCAAATTCAACTTTGTATTTCAGTGACCGAACAAGATTGGTACAAAAATGATTAGAAACTTAACTGAGTTATGACCTATCAGTTAGACTGCACAATCCGCAACTAATTGAGTGAGCCACTACAACACTTAAAGCAGACATAAAAGACATAATTAATGCAGCTCTGTATTCCCTAATACATTCTGAACAAACTTGTAAGTATCTGAATTTCACTTGGAATCAGCCTCTTGCAATTCCCTGTACATCAGAGCTTGGACTTTGAGATGTATAAACAGGACAAGGAAACACTTATACTCATAAGTGTGTGCTGCGTTCCCTTTTTCATTGTCATGGGCTTGGGGAGGGACAAAAACTAACTAACTTCAAATCTACATTCTAATACCCTGTACACACGATAAGATTTTCCGATGGAAAATGTGTGATAGGACCTTGTTGTCGGAAATTCCAACTGTGTGTAGGCTCCATCACACATTTTCCATGGGAATTTCCGTCACACAAAATTTGAGATCTGGTTCTCAAATTTTCTGACAACAAAATCCGTTGTCGGAAATTCTGATCTTGTGTACACAATTCTGATGCACAAAGTGCCACACATGCTTGGAATCAAGTAGAAGAGCAGCACTGGCTATTGAACTTCATTTTTCTTGGCTCGTCGTACGTGTTGTACATCACCGCGTTCTTGACGTTCGGAATTTCCGACCAACTTTGTGTGACCGCGTGTATGCAAGACGGAAAATCCTATCGTGTGTACAGGGCATATGACTAATCTATCTAACCCTGTGAAGCAAAAATCACTAGTCTCCAGTGGTGGATGCTGTGTGGAAGAGACAGCTGAAGACAGCTGAACACGACTGTGAAATGCATGGGAAGTGATGTCACACATTGACTTACTATGGAGCTTCTGTTGTCGGTTGCCTCTCCTGAACACACCTACACAGAGAAGCTGCTGCTGAGCTGACAGCTCAATGTGAGACCGGACCGAATTGGCTGCAGAAAAGGTATGTATAGTGATTTTTTCTTTACAGGGTTACATAGATTGATCTTAGAATGCGGCTGCCAGTAGATTTAGAGTCAGTTAGTTTTTTGGCTAAGCATTTACTAACTGCAGCAGAGAAATGTTATGTCTTGTTCCTTCTGGACAGGACTGTGCTGTGTGTTGGAGCTGTGTATATCCCAGGGCTGGATGGGCAGAAATGGGCATATCCTTTGGAAGATAAACAGCTCCATTATACAGTATGTGTTTTATCTGTGTATTTAGCTTTTTGCCTAGAATTCAGTTTTAAGTGTGTATGTCTGTGTGTGTGTATAAGTCTATAGGAGCTCAATGGGACCTATCTGACCATAGGTTCATTTTTAATTGGCTGCCAAACTGTTATGCTGCTTACTATATATATATGTGATTTGGGTACTGTTTGCTGTGCCTGGAATTGCTCTTTGAATACAGCACGACTTCTGACTCAGCAAACCCATACTGGGTGATTGCAGCTCCTTCTTCAAATGTAGTGCTCTGGAGGAGACGTGCCCATTTTGTGGGTCTGCTGACAGTGGACTGCACAGTGTGTTTGAGTCTGGTCACTGTTAAGTGACCAGAAAAATAATAAAATCAAAGGTCCCTGCTTCAGGTTTTGGACGAAAGCTCTCCTTAGTAACCCCCCTTCTCCAATTCCTGCAACTGATGTGCTTATGCTCATGTATTTTAGGAATTGACAGATTACATGACCAATTTCAGAGGATGAATCATGCAGTTTCATTTCAATAATTGTAGTGCTACCAAATCCAAATTCCATTGATGTCAAAGGGAGCCAAATGTCAATAAAGCAGTCATGGCCATTTTATAGGTTAATAGACAAGGGATTGTAAATACATGGCATGGTGGACGGGGCACTGCCCTGGAGAATATGTACCAAAGCAAACACATAAATAAAAACTCTATTTGGCAAGGAGCAGTTATTTAACCATTTGCCAACCGCCCGCCATAGTTTGAATGGCCCCCCTGCACCTGTAGCTGTACGGCGGCCGCTTTAAGGGGTATAGGGGGTGCGCCGGGCACATGCAATTACTCCTGACAGAGCCAAAATGAGGTGTAAACACACAGATCCACGTCCTGTCAGGGGAGAAGAGACAGAACTTGTGTTCCTAGTATATAGGAACACTGATCAGTCTCCTCCCCTAGGCAGTCCCACCCCCCCCCCCACAGTTAGAACACACTGAGGGAACATAGTTACCCCTTGATCACCCCCTAGTGTTAACCCCTTCCCTCCCAGTGACATTTATACAGTAATCAGTGGCTATGCCAAAAAAGTGTCAAAAGTGTCCAATTTGTCCGCCATAATATCGCAGTCCCAATAAAAATTGCAGATCGCCGCCATTATCAGTAAAAAAAAAAGAAATGAATAAAAAAATGCCATAAATCTATCCCCTATTTTGTAGATGCTATAACTTTTATGCAAATTAATCAATATACGCTTATTGCGTTTTTTTTTTTACCAAAAATATGTAGAAGATTACATATGGCCCTAAACTGAGGAAAACATTATTTTTTTTTTTGGGGATATTTATTATAGCAAAAAGTAAAAAATATTGTGTGTCATCAATTTTGTTTGGGTACAATGTCGTATGACCGCGCAATTGTCAGTTAAAGCGCCGCAGTTACATAGTTACATAGTTAGTCAGGTTGAAAAAAGACACAAGTCCATCCAGTTCAACCACAAAAAAAAAAAAAAAATATCATACAATCTCATATACCCAATTCTATACCCAAAGTTGATCCAGAGGAAGGCAAAAAAACTCCAGCAAAGCATGATCCGATTTGCTAAAGCAGGGGAAAAAATTCCTTCCTGATCCCCGAGAGACAATTGGATTTTTCCCGGATCAACTTTACCTATAAATGTTAGTACCCAGTTATATTATGTACATTTAGGAAATAATCCAGGCCTTTCTTAAAGCAATCTACTGAGCTGGCCAGAACCACCTCTGCAGTAAGTCTATTCCACATTTTCACAGCTCTTACTGTGAAGAAACCTTTCCGTATTTGGAGATGAAATCTCTTTTCCTCTAGACGTAAAGAGTGCCCCCTTGTCCTCTTTGTTAACTGTAAAGTGAATAACTGAACACCAAGTTCACTATATGGACCCCTTATGGAAATGTTACTTTTGATCCCAGACCCAATATCATTTATAAAGATATTAAAAAGTAAGGGTCCCAGAACTGAACCTTGGGGTACACCACTGATAACCTTATACCATTCAGAGTAAGAATCATTAACCACTACTCTCTGAATTCTGTCTTTTAGCCAGTTTTCTATCCATTTACAAACTGATATTTCCAAACCTGTAGACTTTACCTTACACATGAGCCATGTGTACAGTGCCGTATCGCAAAAAATGGGTCAGTCAGGAGGGTGGTAAATCCTTTTTCGGGCTGAAGTGGTTAAATAATGCTTAACCATCTCAATACAGTGCATTTTCACCCCCTTCCTGACCAAGCCATTTTTCAGCTTTCATTGCTGTCGCACTTTGAATGACAATTGCGCGGTCATACAACACTGTCCCCACAAATAGAGCTTTCTTTTGGTGGTATTTGATCACCTCTGCGGTTTTTATTTTTTGCGCTATAAACAAAAGAATAGCAACAAGTTTGAAAAAAAATATATATATTTCTTACTTTTTGCTATAATAAATATCCAATTATTTTTTTTAAATGAATTTTTTCCTCAGTCTAGGCCGATACGTATTTTTACATATTTTTGGTAAAAAAATTGCAATAAGCATATATTGATTGGTTTGCGCAAAAGTTATAGTGCCTACAAAATAGGGGATAGATTTATTGCATTTTTATTATTATTATTTTTTTTACTAGTAATGGCGGCGATCTGCGATTTTTATCATGACTGCGATATTGCGGCGGACATATCGGACACTTTTGACACATTTTTGGGACCATTCACATTTATACAGTGATCCGTGCAATGAAAAAGCATTGATTACTGTATAAATGTGACTGGCAAGGAAGGGGTTAACCACTAGGGGCGCTGAAGGGGTTAACATGTTCCCTAGGAATGATTCTAACTGTAGGGGGAGAGGATTGACAAGGGGAGGAGCCCGATGGGTGCTTCTCTGTATTGAGAACACACCATCAGTCTCCTCTCCTCTCAGGACCATGGATCTGTGTGTTTATAAAAACAGATCCAACAGTCTTGCTGTGTTACCGGGCAATCGCGGGTGCCAGGCGGACATCGCAGCCGCCGGGCACGCGCACCGAGTCCCCAGTAACACGGCGGGCATGCGCGCGTCCCGCTGGCGGCGCACGCCCTCTGGTGGGCCAAAAAGACGAGGGCATCATATGACGCCCTCCCGCCATGAGAGCTGCGCCGCCTGGCAGTCAATTAACAGCCGGCAGTCAGCAAGCAGTTAAACGACAACAATGAAAATGCTAAATTCCTTTAAAATACCATGCCTGGGAGGTGCCCTTAACCTTCCTGTAAAGTGGTACATCTGTACGATGTATACCACCTTCTACAGCAAAACTGACATTTACAAATGAAAATACTTTTCAAATTCTGGTAAATGCCAACTACCAGCTGCTTACTTCGGTTTTTCAATAAAATGGCTGTGGATTCCCTTCATCCCAGACCCCTATTATTTAAAGCTCTCTGTGATCTTGAACACCAAAAGCACTTATATTCATTTGAATGTCACTTAAAGCACCTTTTAAGTCACTGGTGGATTTTTAATCTTTAATGCAAGTTTTAATCTTAGCTTTTTATATATATATATATCAACTTGTAAAAGGGGAAAACAGCATTAATATAACACCACCAGGATAGCACTGCAGGAGGGGTAGAAGAGTTCCACTAAGGCCCCTTTCACACTGAGGTGTTTTTCAGGCGCTACAGCGCTAAAAATAGCGCCTGTATAGCGCCTGAAAAAAACGGCCCCTTTCACTCCAGTGTGAAAGCCAGAGGGCTTTCACACTGGAGCAGTGCGCTAGCAGGACGGTAAAAAAAGTCCTGCTAGCAGCATCTTTGTAACGGTGAAGGAGCTGTGTATTCACCGCTCCTAAACAGCTCCTACCCATTGAAATCAATGGGGCAACGCGGCTATACACTTTTAACCCTTTTTCGGACGCTAGCGGGGGTTTTATATATATATATATATATATATATATATATATATATATATATATATATATATAGACACAGTATACTATGCTAATTGCTGCAAGAATTATTATATTTTTCGGGGGGAGATTTGCCTTGAACAATTAATTTTATGCTGGGAGTTGTAGTTTATCCCTGTTCTGTCCAGGTCTGGAAGCTTGAGGGAGGTGCCCCCCCCCCCTTTGGTCCACTGTAGCCCACTCCTCTGCCACTCTCCTTGTGGGCTTTCTGTAGTGGAGCATGCATGGTTTTATTACAGCAATTGGTAACAATGTGGTCTATTAAATATGCTCACTGGATAGAGTACTAATAATAATAATAATTACAAATACTGTAATTATTAACTTGGTCATAAAATACAATTTACGGGGTGTACAGCACAGATATATATTTTTTTAGATTGTTTAAATGTTTTGAATTGTGGTAGAGTCATATTTTTTCTATTTTCTCCTATACAATTTAATATTCCTTTTGACTGGATCTTGTCACTAAGGGATTATTTTTTGTGCTTGATTCTAAATTATTTGCAATATCTTCCAATCTTTCACCACTCACAAAATTGAAAATGTTATCTCCAGATGCTGGCTTGAAAAAAACCTGCATTGAACAAAGAATTTATTAACAATACATTACTCCTAAAGAAGCACAGTCTGTAGATGCTTTGTTTAGTCAATGACAGCAATGTTTTGGTATGCAGTAGTTAAGCTGTCATGTTTATGATGGGACTTTTCTGAGAATATTTCCTGACAAATTATATTAAAAATGTTTTCCTGCTGAACACAATAAAATATTCTGAAATACACAGAGTTTCAAATTAACCTGGTGCATTGTTCCTGTACTACATGACATTATTAGTTCACTCTGCAAACAGACTAATATTTACTTTCTACTGCAGTCATTTCAAATCTAATGCATTTGAACATGCATTAAAAATGTATGCCTTAATACTACATAAAGTAACAATACAATCACATTTTAAAAATATTCAAAAATATTTTTCATTGAAAATAACAAATTATCATCTATTTATCATTCTGTCTGTCAGGTTATCCAGCCACTCATCCATCCATATATCTATCTATCCATCCATCCATCCATCCATCTATAATTCATTTTACTGTATTTTGCAGCTGAATACTTGGATAAATTATTGTTCTAATTATTACTAAAAATGCTGTGTGTCTTTTGCATTGATGTAATCCCCAGAATTCCTCATACATCTCCCTGCAGCCCACTATTTAAATTAAATACCTTAACCCTAGTTACAAAAGCCTTTTTTTGAGGCATCGTTCTGGTGTGGAGGAACCTAGTTCCCTATTTTGGGCAAATATATAAGTGCTGAACAACCTATAATGCCAAGAGGCCTTACCCACTATCAGTTTACCAGCTTTGGGGATTAAAGTGGATGTAAACCCTCACATATACAAAGTAAAGTGAACAGCCTCAGATGATACACAGGGATGAATCAAATTCTCCTACATAAGTTTTACATGTATAGGTGCTGTATTTAGCTTTATATACTGTTTAGACAGTACACATAATGTTAGATTTTTTTCTTACTGATTCACCTGTGGGTGTGTTTTCTTGCCATACACTGTGAAACAGCTGATGGGAGGAAAGGCACACACCCCCTCTCCACATAGGCAGAGACTTGCAGAGCTGTGCTGTGAATTGACCAGCTCTCTGCTAATCTATTTATAGCACTCACCCTGACACAAGATTCAGACTGGTTTTATCACAGTTGACAGAGAACTTGTCAGAAGTTATCATGCTGATAACAAAGCAACGGAACAGAAAAAACAAACAGGACTTAGTGCTTTGAAGAGAGATAAGAAAACACTGCAGATATATGTGCCCAGCTCAAATTGCATGAATAGGGTTTACATCCACTTTAAGCTTGAAGGCCTGTTGTGCTGGGCTAGTATAATTCAGTTAGGTAATTAAAAAAATAAGTAAATATACTGTCAGACTGGATCTCATCTCCATGCTACAGCACGTTAACAGCAAAATTCATGTACAAGTAGAGAGAACAGGTGACAATCTCTTGCACAATTTAAGTGGTTATGATGAAATATTATAGAAAATAAAGAAAAGTGGTATAATTCTAAACACCAAAACATAACACTTAACAAATCACTGAGTGCCGGTTCACACCTCTGCAATGCGGGAACCAGCATGATTGCATGGCCGGTTTGAGCATCGCACACAACTCAAAGGCAGTTCACACTGCCCTATGCAAACTGCTGCGGGTGTTAATACAAAGTTAACGATACCCCCAGATAGGTTCACATATTGCAGTGCGAACCGTGAATTCGGACAGTAATCAGATCCCCGACTTGTTCAAGCCTCGACTTAGTTGGGGTAGGCAGTACACTTTGGTGGGGGTGGGTCAGC
Source organism: Lithobates sylvaticus (assembly GCA_028564925.1). NCBI lineage: Eukaryota > Metazoa > Chordata > Amphibia > Anura > Ranidae > Lithobates > Lithobates sylvaticus. The sequence goes on from CM053026.1 coordinate 651,188,746, forward strand.
AAGACCTCTTGAACTTTGACCTCTGGGGACCCACCTGCTGACCTTTGACCTTTGGGGGAGGTCCCTATTCCAATCCCTGAGTCCTAACCTTGTTCTTCTAGGGGAAACCCTAACCCCCTAACCCTAACCCTAAACCCCAACTCTAAACCCTAACCCTAATCCTCTAACCTTAACCTTAACCCTCTAACCCTAACTCTAACCCCTAACCCTACCCCTAACCCTCTAACCCTAACCCTACACCCATGCAATTCGATTCTGGTGCAGACAAAAAAAAGGGCTCTGCACGATTTTGGTCTGAATGTGATGCAAATTCTGCCCTACAATCTATATGGCTGAATTCGCATCACACAGACATCACATGTGATCCGCACAGCAATGCAGTGCGAATCACATGCAATGTCTGTGATCGCATATGTGTGAACAGGCACTCAGAGCGTGGGATAAAACAAATGTTGAAAGCTGTATCAGCTGTTTTAAAAAATGAAATGTTGCCTTTATGAAAGCCCAAGGGTCAACAAATATCTTGAAAAACCACAAGTCATGTTTTAGCTTCAACACCATATTTAAAATTTAAAATCAATCTGTTTCCTTCCATCTTACAAAGAACACAAATCAATATGTTTTGAAGTACAACTTAGCATGCAAAGAAATTGAATAACTTCAACAATCTTTTGGTGCCATTACCTAAATGTACCTAAATGTACTATACTTGTTTGTTTTACACTGTACATTTATTGAGTTAGGCAGGGAATTCAAAATATACAGTATATGATTAAACTAGTACTAAACACAAAAGCAAACAAATTGGGCTTCGGCTCCCATGTTTTACGTTCTCATGCACTGCTTATCATGTCACTAAACTGTGGTCTGCGTAGCTCACGAACCACGCACCGCTTGTCTCGAAAACCTAAACAGTTACACGCACGTTTTTTGTTGTACACGATCGGGAGCCACCTAGCGGCACGCACATTCAGGGCCGCCCGCCATGACACTCCGACCGATGCCGCATCCGGCACTCAAGGGTTCCCCTTACGCGGTCGTATTACGCAGTCTTTGAATCGTTCAAACATGGCTCACGCACGGGTGCCGTTCGCACTCACACGCATCGTTCATGTCCTGTCATATTATTCAAATCGGTCATGCCAGCAAGCGTGCCGAATCGCTATTTGCATTCCGAGTCGCTGTTGGCATGTTAATTGTACGAATCACTTCGACCGTGTCGAAACATTTCATATATTAGCATGGCAATCATTTCGTCATTTCAAACATGGCTAACGTATCGGGCCATTCGGTCATGCTAAGTCATTTCGCATCAGTTAAACAGGGCGTTCGTGCCATCATTTCGATCCTGGCCGCACTCAGATTCAAGTCATGTCGCACTTAGGCACGGATTTGTCTCGGGGTACCCAGGTTACGGCCGTATTACCATACATGTTTCAGAGATTGGCCCACCGCTCGTACGGATGCGGGCTCGAGTCCAGTCTTTGGCATGATATCGGTCATTGGCCACGTATCGGTCTGAATCCGGTCGCATCCGGGATGCATCGATTCGCACTGATTCGCCTAGCCGCTCGGCCTCCTTTCTATACATGCTCCAGAGATTAGATTCGGTTACAAGTTGCTCGGTTTGTTGTAATCTAGTCTTTGTCATGGTTTCATTTCGGTCACCATACCTCTGGGTAGGTCCGGTCGCATCCATAGATGCTCCGATCGGGGCGATCCAGACGCACGACTACCCGGCCTCATTTCGATACATGCACCAAGGGCGGAATCGCATCACAGGTTGCGTTCATTCTTGATTCCTGCCCTTGTCATGGTATGTCATTTCTGTCACCTTACCACGCCCGGCATGAATGCAGTCACTTCCCCGCACTAATTCGTGTCGGCGTGCCCTAGGCCGGCCTCATTTCAATACATGCGCCAGGGACGGAATCGCAGAAAAAAAAAAACTTTTGATTCTTGTCCTTGTCATGTTATATCATTTCTATGTCACCTTACCACGCCCCGGCGTTAATTAGTCACTTGCCTGTACGAATTCGCGCGGGCGTGCCCTAGGCCGGCCGCATTTCAATACAAAAAAAAAAGGGGGAAAGGGGTTCAGTCACTTGACAGTGGCATGATGATCGAGGTCGCTGGCACACGTGTGCTTGCGTTCCAAAGCATGCCGTAGCACTTGGAGTCGGACCCGGTGTCAGCCAGCATGTCACAGTTCTGCCCCAGCGTACCCAGGCAGTTGGCCTCATTTCACGGTTGCCTCATTTCTGTACGTGCTCCAGTCACCCCCATACGGTACGACCGGGCCGGGCCCTGTCACGGGATGTTCATTTCAGTTAAGGCAACATGTCATTTCAGTTATTTGTATTGTCGTCTGTCATTTGATTCCACAGCTGTCACGTCAGTCGACTTAAGTCACTATCGCCTGTTGTTATCGTCAACGTTGGGTACCGTCGCTCTGGACGGCAGCAGTTTCAGGCTCTTAAATTGGTACTTTCTCTTACACTCTCTCAGGTCAGTCGGATTCAGTAGGTCCACCTGCACCAGCTTGATCAGGGTTCCAGCAGGTAAAAAAAAAAAAAATAAATAAAAAGAGACGCAGGGGCGGGGCACCTGCATTTTCATGGCAGGTACGTATACCATAGGTCACACGTCCAAACTCATTTCTTGTCACCTCTTTATAGGCCCAGCCTGCAGACACGTGACCAGTCTACTAAGTAAACGGGTCTTGGCAGCCGCCATGTCGTCAGTCGGCAGCGATGACCTCACCACCCCGCTATCTCCGGCATCAGCCTCCGAGGCTGGCAGTGTCCAGTCTCTTAGGGCATGGACAATTCCCAGGCTGTCCGCCGAGCTGAGGCGCAGAGGGATACCCTTCTCGTCCGCGGCCAGGAAGGCGGAGCTATTCAGGCTCCTCTTCCCACCACCGCAGCAGGCTCCAGCAGCCAGCAGGCATCCCTGGAATCTATTTCAGCCGCCGTCGCTCAGCTACACACCCTCGTGTCTTCCCTGTCTTCCTCGATCGTTGAGGTCCAGGACAGTGTGTCACGTCTAGAGGCCAGCCCGGCCGCCACGGTTCCGGACCCTGCGGTGGTCCCAGCCATCAGTGCACCGGCCGCAGGTAGTGAGCTTGCCACGACTACCGTTCATCCTTCCCACCTGGTGCCACCCAGCGTAAGGAAGGACATTTTAGAGGGCAGAGACGTTAACCTGGCCTCACTCATGATCTCGGTCCATGACTTGGCCGAGAACAAGGCCTACACCTGGGGGGACGTCTCGGTGGTTTTGAAGGCAAAGGATCCGAGGCTCAACAGAAAGCTCACGGTGCCTGAGTTCACGCTCGCTTTCGGCATGTTCAGGGATGTGCTCTGCTCAGCCTCCCCGGGCAGGCGGGAGGAACTGGACCTCTACCTCCATTTGATCGTAGACCTGGGCCACAAATACGGTGGCTCAGCGTTCTACGATTATCATCGGTCCTTCTCGGCCAAAGCCGCGGCCAGATTCTTACAGTTCCATTTGACAACGGACTGGAGCGTAGTGGACACTGAGTTGTTCTGCCGCCACTTTGCGGGTCTACGCTCCCCGCTATGTGCTGTCTGTCAGTCAGCATCCCACACCACGGTCTGGTGTGCCAACACAGCCTCTGTCCACCCGATAGCTAGCACGGCCTCTACCAGCACGAGTCAGGCTCAGCAGGCCCCGGCGCAAGGGCAGAAGGTGGACAAGTTGGGACGTCCGGTGCGGATGGTTGGGGGAGCCGCCATCTGCAACAACTTCAACTACGGCTCCTGCAATTTCAGCCAGTGCCAGCTCTTGCACGTTTGCACCCTATGCCAGAGGGCGCACCCCAGGGTCCTGTGTGAGGTCAAGCAGAAGAAACCGTGACTAAGCCGGGTCAATGTCCTTTGGCTCGATGTTTACTTGACCTCACACCCCACTCCGTCACTCGCCAGCTACCTCATCCGAGGTTTCACCGATGGGTTTCATACCGGGCTCATCACCCTGCCCCACACCACCCACGAATGTCCGAACCTGCGCTCAGCAGCAACAGATGAGCCAGCTATCGACGTCCTTCTTCAGACGGAGTTGGATCGGGACTTTATGTTAGGCCCGTTCAGTCAGTCTCCCTTTAGTATCTGGAGGGTTAGCCCTATCGGGCTTGTACAGGGAAAATTTTCAAATAAAAAACGTCTGGTGTATGATCTGTCAGCGCCTCATTCTTCTGTCGTTCCCAGTCTCAACTCGCTCATTCCCTCCAAGGAATTCTCACTGAAGTACGCTTCGGTAGATATGGCTATCCAGGCCATTCTCAGGGCTGGGGTGGGTGCTTGGCTCTCGAAGGCGGACATATCTGACGCCTTCAAGTTGCTGCCCATACATCCTTCCCTGTGGTGCTGGCACGGCATCAAGTGGAGGGAGCGATATTATTTCGCGACCAAATTGACCTTCGGGTCTAAGAGTAGTCCTTGGTTATTTGACAAGTTCGCGGAGACCCTGGCGTGGATCCTTCTCCACGAGGCACAGTGCCACGAGGTCATCCATTATTTGGATGACTTCCTTCTGATAGAACCACCCGGGGCTCCCCCAGGGGACCTTGGAAAGTTGAGGACGGTTTTCGACAATCTGAACGTCCCCATAGCGGAACACAAGGTTGACGGCCCGGCGCACAAGATCACGTTCTTGGGCATCGACCTTGACACGCTTACCATGCAGGCCAGCCTTCCCGCAGATAAGTTGGACCGTATCAGGACGGTTCTGCGAGAGTTCACCCGGGTGGGGGGATGTACTCAGAAGCAACTTCAGTCTCTCCTCGGGATGTTGAATTTTGCTGTGAGGATCATCCCCCAGGGCCGCTCCTTCGTGTCCCGGTTACTGGTCTTCCTGTCCTACACTCAGGACCCAGACCAGGTCATCAGGCTGGATTCAGCAGCCAGGGCAGATCTGGCCATGTGGGAACACTTTCTTAGTAATTGGAACGGTGTGTCCCTGTTCATCCCAGTAGTGTCCACGCTGTCACCCCAGGTGGTGACCGATGCGGCGGCATCCACAGGATGCGCCGCCATTTTTGGCCATTTGTGGTTCGCCGCCCCTTGGCCTCCTCAGGCACTAGCCACACCGGGCTTCACTACCACGTCAGCCCTCTTTGAGCTGTTCCCCATCGTAGCAGCCGCTCACCTATGGGGTCACCATTGGTCTGGACAGACTGTGGCTTTTACGACAGACAATCAAGCCACAGCCGAGATCATCAGCAAGGGCAGGTCTAAATCCAGGCCCGTCATGTCCTTCCTCCGCAGACTGGTCCAGCTATCCCCACAACATCAGTTCAATGTTTACTGCTCATTCATTCCAGGGAAGTTCAACTCAGCAGCGGACGCACTCTCCCGTTTTAACTTTATTTCTTTCTTTGAACAGATGCCAGGAGCCTACCATCTCTCAGCCACTATCCCGGATTGGTCACAACTGACCTTGGACTAGCCCCACATTTACAGTCAGCTACTAACATCATCAACGCTTCGCTCGCCCGCAACACCCGGCGGGCCTACCGGACGGCCTGGAGGGCGTTTAATAAGTTCCTGCCCCATCGCCCTCGGGAATCTTCCAGCGTCAAGCAGGTTCTGGCGTTTATCGCTTATTGCCATTCTCACCTAGCACTGTCACACAGCACGATACGCCAGTACGTGGCCGGGGTGCAGCACTACTTGTCACTTCAAGACCCCGCGAGGCCTTCGGTGTTCTCCTGCCACGCAGTAAGGGCTCTACTGCGTGGAGTTCAGAAGCACCAGCCGCCAGTCAGCCCGAAGCGGCTGCCTATCACTGGGGAGATCTTTAAGGGGATGTCTGACATCCTGGATAGGTCCCCTTTCGGTCTCTTCCTCAGCACCGTCCTGCAGGCCGCGATACACATGGCGTTTTATGGGTTTCTACGGCCCAGCGAGTTCACTCGCAGCCACCCAGCTGCGCCAGTCTTGCATAGAAGTAATCTCTGCCGCCACCAGGATCACTACGTGCTTCACTTGGCGACGTCTAAAACTCAGCAGCGAGGTTCCGGAGTAGATATTCACCTGTACAGGACCCACAACAACTGGTGCCCAGTTTCCGTGTTAAACCGCTTGACGGCACTGCTATCCGACCGCCCAGGGTCCAGTCCGCTTTTACCCTTTCCAGTAAAACCCCTCAACTCATCGCAGTTCGTGGAACATGTCCGGGTCCTTCTCAGCAATCTTCAATTGGACCCCAGCCAGTACTCCGGGCATTCATTCCGGATCGGGGCGGCCACAACGGCCTCAAGACAGGGGGTTCCGGACCATGTGATCAAGAAACTAGGTCGGTGGAAGTCGGCCTGCTTCTCTCGCTACATACCTAACCCACAGTTGGAGATGGCTCAGGCCTTTGCCCGACTTACTCAGTGACATTTACCTTTAATAAATAATTATCCCCTACCTGAAGGTTTTTGCCCCCTTATTTTGGTGTACCATACGGTAGACCAAGGCACACTTTCAGGTCTATTTCATGTTGGTAAGTTTTGTGTTGTTCCTATGTGCATCATTACTCATGTCGTCCGTAGGGCTCTAGACCATAAATTGGAAGGCCGGGTACCGCCTGAAGTTATGGGAGGAGCCCGGAGGGTATTTAAGCAGCCCAAAGGCCGCCGGTCTTTGTCGGTTTCCTGTGCGAGATACCCACCCACCCTCCCGTTTTTTAAAAAGCTTCTTCCAAGTATTCTTACCCCCAGACTGAATACTCATTTCACATTATTCCATAGCTAATTATTTTATCATTCCTTATCTAGGGTATGCCCCCTTATTTTGGTGTACCATACGGTAGACCAAGGCACACTTTCAGGTCTATTTCATGTTGATAAGTTTTGTGTTGTTCCTATGTGTCATCGTTACTCATGTCGTCCGTAGGGCTCTAGACCATAAATTATATATTACAGCTTACCTATCCTTAAATGTGCTGGCTGTATTTTTTTTAATGCTTTGTATGCTTTTATTTTCCCTTATGATGAGGGCTGGTAACACACTTCCTGTTTTAGGGTGGCTTCATTATATGTAGGATTAATAGATCCACCCTTGGGCAGGAGCATTGTCAACCTGCGGGGAGGGTAGGCTTGACCAACAAGTTAAAGCTGTAATCGAGATAACAATTACAGCAAAAAAAAATCCCTTTTGAGTAAAGGTAAATGAATAAAAGCTGACCAATGTAAGCAATCATGTGTTAAATGATTTGTATTAATTTGCTAACTATCAATTTTGCTAGACAACTTGATCTGTTGAACAGATTTAAAAATAGAAAAACTTACTGGTTGGACCAACAGGTAAAAACAGGTAAAAATAAAAG